>PGTU02003011.1:0-21615 GCA_002896215.2 Cicer echinospermum
AAAAATATAATAATTATTTTTTATATTAGAAATTGATTAAATATTCAAGCATATATATTTTTAAAATAAAAGGCAATGATCAAACTAAAAAAAAAAGAAGTTGGACCTAAAAAAAACATAAATGGGCTGCACAAAAAAACCATGGCCCAATATCTTCAGAAACCTGATTTGTAAAACAAACCCTAACTTGAAAAAAGACATAGGCAAAACCAAGATGAGCGGCGACTAGGGTAATGGAGGTTGGAGATCAAAAATTTCAAAAGAGAAAAACAGAGCCATGTTTCCACGCGAAATTCATCATCAAGACCGTGAACAAGAACGGCGTTGGAATGAGGCCGTTGGATCAGGTCGTCGAGGAAGAAGGGGAGTCAGAGTGCGAACGGAATGACCAAAAACTATGGTCGACATTCCGGCGACGACAACGACGTTCAAGGTTTGAGTTTTTAATCATATTATCTCTAACATTTTTTATACTCAGATCAATAATAATAAATAATTTTCATCTTTTATTCATAACTCAAACTCAACAGATTACATTTAGATTATGATTAGGAAATGAAAAATGAAAAACGAAAATACCTTAATCCTTCTGTTTGTTCCTCGGTTTCTGTATGTTTGAATAGTGACAAAATTCAATATCTGCTTTAGTGTTGTTTTTTTTTTTTACAAGTTTCTCTCCCAAAAAAGAAAATTTACTCTCTTTCAAAATTTCGAATTCTCTTCCTCCTCAAAATTTAGAACCTGTGTTTTTAGTGTCTTTTTTTTTCCCTTTTTTTGGTTTCAAAATTTTAAACTCTATTTATAGACTAAAAGTATTAAAGTAGTGAAACCTTGTGTTTATTAGATAAATTTTATGATCAGTAGATAAAATCAGGTTTTGGATTTTATGTGGGTTTGTTTGCAAAATTCAGATTTTGAGTATAGAAATTATAAAAGAAGGTTATACAAGTAATACCTTTATTAGTATGTCTGATATAAGATAAACCAATTAACTGGTTTCTAACATGTTTGTATTTAGTATGTTGTGAATGAACATAATATAAAGCAAAGTTGTAACAGGATACGGGAATGCAAATAATATAAAGAAGGGTTTGCATCAGCTCTTGCACAAAGTCAAGAAGTTAAAAGGATGTACAATGGAAGATGAAGGTGAAGACTTCATTTGTTGTGTTGAGTGTTGGCAGGACAATGTGTGGAATGGATTGGTGTATTGGGTACTGATGTGTTGCCATGCCAAATCAGAAACACTTTGAATTGTTTTTGAATTGTTTTTATTGTAATTCAATTTTTTATTTTATTTTATGTAAAATAAAGATGTTTAGATTTTTTATGATAATTGTAAAATATATTATTATTAATTATGATTAAATAACTTTAAATTATTCGGACAAAAATTAGGTACTACAAGCCTTATGTGTTTTTCTTGGTTATGAGGATGGTCAAAAAAGTTATCGTTGTTATGATCCTCATGCAAGAAAACTTTATGTTTCTCGTAATGTTGTTTTTTTTAGCACATCCTTTTTTACTTTGTTTCCTCCTATTCTCAGATTACTAAGAGTTCTAAACTTACCCATATTGATTCGTTTGGTCCTAATGATAACGCTTCTAGTGATTGTAATGTTGAGATTTGCAGGACAAATACTACTACTCTATGATGATATCCCTCTTGTCCCCTTGGTTGTCCAACCACCTCATGCAATTGTTGATCTTCCTCGTTACCCCTCTCGTTAACGTATGTCTACTCAGTTACCTGATTTTGTCTTTTCCACTTACTCAACTTCGTTTGCTTCTTTCTTAACCTCTATTCACAGTTTGTCTAAGCATTCTTCCTATGAAAATGATGTTCTTGATCCTCTTTGACAGCAGGCTATGTAAAAATAACTCTCTGCATTGCACAAAACTGATACTTGGGAAGTAGTACATCTTTCTCCTAGAAAACGTGCTATTGGGTCTCGTTGGGTATACAAGATTAAAACTAAGTCTGATGGGTCAGTTGAGAGCTACAAAGCACGTCTTGTTTCTAAAGGATTCTCTCAACAATATGGTATGAATTATGAATAAACTTTTGCTCCTGTAGCCAAGATGATCATTATTCGTACTCTTATTCCCGATGCATATATTCGTCAATGGCATATTTCTCAAATGGGTGTAAAAAATGAAGTAGCAATATCGATTTACAAGAAAGGAGGGTTTGAATTTTAAATGTTCCTACTTAAAATTTCCTGTTAAAAACTTAAGAAAATAACTCAAGATTGATACTGGTTGTGAAAACAGAAAACGGAGAACGTTCTTGGTTTCTGACCAGAAAATGGAGAACGTTCTTGGTTAGTTAAATCAACAATTTAACTTATCTATTTAACTTGATAATCCAACAGAACGAAATTAAATAGATAAGGTAAGAGATATCACACAGAGATATATCCTGGTTCACCCAATCCGAGTTACGTCCAGTCCTCACAACAGTGAGATTTTTCACTAAGTGTTCAAAACGGATAACGTTCTTGGTTTTCACACCACCAGTCCAAATCAACCTGATCTGTTACATCATTCACTTTCAAGCTAGTAAGGATTTTTACAATCACCTTTCAGCCTTGAAAAAGGATTTTTACAGACACACTTCAATCTAACATAAAAGATAGACTTAAGTTTACAAAATTTGTGTGTAGTGATTAAAAAGTGTTTGGGTCTTGAAATTCTCACACTTGTTGAGATAAAGAAAGACAAACTCCAGTATAATATGATCCAAATATTAGTAAGAGAGTGGAGTTTTGCTTAAAGAGTTTTTTGACTTTTACTTGACAAGTGTTGGTAAGATTTGAAATTGAACTCTTGCCTTCAATCTTCCCCAATTTGATCTCATTTATAGGTGTTAAAAGCGACTTGAATATTCAGTTTAAAATGAATTATCCGTTAGGACACACTTCCCAAGTGTTAGATATTAAAAGCAATTAACATGTGTTTATTTGCTGTCAAGAATGTTCTTGACAAAACAGAGAACGTTCTTGACAAAACGGAGAACGTTCTTGCTTTTGGGTTTCATGGAAAACGTGAATGAGTGAGTGAATGAGTTGTCACATGTCAGTTGATAGTATTTTGAGTCAGATTTATGCAAAACTTTCTATAGAATATTGTAAGTACAATGTACTTATTTCCTTGCTCACAATTCACCAATTTGGAGATCAATCTTGAGGATGTTTTTCACCTTTGGGAATTGATCTTGAGTTCTTGGCTTCACCAATGATTTGAGCAGTCTTGATATTCTTTAATATGTGATTTATACTGTGCAAAATTATCTCTTTTAATTATGTCTTTAAAAGAGAATTAAAACCAGAATGTTCTTTTGTAAAACAAGAACATTCTTCGTTTTGTGTTTTGCATGAGTGTTGGTTTTTGACAATTGTTATGTGTCAATCCTTTGTCTCAAAATCATGAAGTGTTTTATGCAAGAAGGTGCAACAGCAGTGTCCTTGCTGTCATGGTTGTTCTTTCTCATAGCTCGTCAATTTGGAGATTGATCTTGATGTTTTGCTTTGCCTTTGTTGACCCACTTTGATCGAATACTGATGTAGATTATTAACTTATATAGATTATTAACTTCTTATGTGATGAATACTGATGTTTTGTAGTGTAGATATATGTACTTTTGTAGCCTAGATCAATCTTAAATTACATCAGATTTTTCTCTTTATAAACCAGAGCGTTCTTGGATTAAAGCTGTGTGTAAGACCCATAATTTTAAAGTATACTTTATGTATTTTAGTGTATTTTGGTATTGAACTCGGAGGCTTTTTAGCCAAAGTTATTAATATTTTGGAGTTTATATGACCAAAGAGATATTTTGATGCCCATTAGAATTACTCGTCGATGAATAAATTAAATTAGTTGCGGTGAATCTTTTACGAATAATTTAATGCGTTATGGGTGAAATGGTAATTTAACAAATATCAAGATATTTTGAGATATTTGTTTAAAAGAAATAAAATATATATAAATATCTTTATGTATATATTTGTTTGGGGAGAAAAGAAAAGGATATAAAAAGGAAAGAAGGAAAAAGGAAGAAAAGAAAAACAAAGGAAAGAGAGAGAAAGGAAAGGTACTTCGGCCTGCGATAAGCGGTACAATTATGATTTACGGCCCTTCGAGGAGGGTTTTGGTTTGGAATTTCGAGTCCATGCATTTTGGCATATACGCATTGCATTAGGGTGCTTGGCACACGAGTCGTGTTTGAATCAAGTTATGATTAAGTGTTATGTATTGATTTTGTGTGTAAGTGTGACTGATTGTAAACTATTTCGAAACTCAAGTTGTCGTGGTAATTATGTTGGAATTGCTAAGTGTTATGTGTTGATTATCGTGTATAAGTGTGATGGATTGTAAAACTATTTCGAAACCCAATTTGTCGTGGTGATTGTGTGGGAATTGCTAAGTGTTAAGATTTGGAGTTGTGTATGAATGTGATTGAATTAGTTTATGTATTTTTGGAAGAATATGCAGGGAAATCGATTTCCCAATCGATTGGATGAGTTACAGGGACTTCCCTAATTTGACATAATCGATTTGCCAATCGATTTTATGATATGTTTTTCAAAACCATTTAAGAAATCGATTTGGAAATCAATTTGGCCATACAGGAATTCAGCAAAACTGACAAAATCGATTGGCTTAGTAGAAATTCTTATTTTGAGTTAGATAACAGATTGCTCAATTGATTTATCAAAGTCTTGGTCAGTTATGTATTACTTGATGGATTGAGAACTTTGTTTTTATTTCATTTTTATTTGACAAGTGTTATATGAACTTTTAAGCATATGGAAAACCCTTTTAAGGTGCATGCTAAGTGGAAAGGTTATTTGTGCATTTAAAAACTTAAATGTTATGTGTTAACTGTTAATTTCGGTTGGTGACCCTTTACAACTATTGTGGAAATCTGGGCTTTGCCCTCAGATGAGAGCCAAGACAATCTTACCGGTTCGTACCCTGTGGATGGGAATGTTGTGGGGAATGCCTGACTGGAGCTATGTTAGGAGGATCTTACGGGGCGCGTGGAGATCACTCAGGGTGTTTAGTTTGTTTTGGAGAATGATCCGATTAGGTTGACATAGAGGGATCAGATGTCTTTCTTTTGAATTGTATTTGTTTTAAAATGGAAGACTGTACTTATACTAATATTGTCAGCTTGACATGTTATTTTCGATGGGTTACATGTACCAACTTTTGATGTGTAAATATTTTGGATTCATATTTTGAGAAACTTTTCCGCTACTTATAAATTATAATGACTCAATTATTTATCCAAAGGTATTGACTTATTTAATTCTCTGATTTATTTTAATTTCCTTTAAAAAAAAATACACCCTCGCTTTGAAAATTCGGGGTGTTACATTGTGGTATCAGAGCTTTGGTTTGGTTTTCTTTGGGGGCTGTGGAACCTTTAGTTATA
This sequence comes from Cicer echinospermum, assembly GCA_002896215.2. Classification (NCBI taxonomy): domain Eukaryota; kingdom Viridiplantae; phylum Streptophyta; class Magnoliopsida; order Fabales; family Fabaceae; genus Cicer; species Cicer echinospermum. Next base: position 5,444 of record PGTU02003011.1, read on the forward strand.
GATTGTAGGTCAACCTGTAGGTTGGGAGTTGTTATCTGATCAGGCGTCGATTTAGGTGGTTTCGGTTGTCAGATCAAGAATAGTTATTACGTGTTGATATATCCGAAACATAGTTTTGGAATTATTCGAAGTGGTGTTAACACTTCTTCTTGATGTTGGTTTTTCGGAAACACTACCTCCAAGAGAGAACGACGTTGCAAGGATGAACGTCAGTAGGGATGATCAAATGGTTGGAGCTACAAATAACATGGAGGTTTTGTTGTTGCACGAACTGCTGCAAAGACTCTGCGAGATCTGGAGAAGAGGAAAAGAGAGATCTGTGCTCTTAAGATTAAGAGGGTTAGAATATTTTCGTCGTTACCATCCTCCAAAGTTCAAGGGTGATGAGGACTCAGGAAAAGAGTTGACTAGTGGATTCAAGAAGTGGAAAAGATCTTCGAGATGACGGATTGTCAGGCAGAGTTGAAGCAAATCATGACGGCATGGAATTTATAAAATGGTTCCAAGGGCACAGAAGCTATGTGTTGGTGTAAACTCGAAGATGATGAGTATGGATGGATTAACATTAGACTAATAAGGGATTTCAAGTAAAGGTCTAAGTTGAGGACTTTTGTTAAGAAAAGTATTAGATGTTTTCCTGGTAGATTTCAGGATGAAACTGGATGAAGTTTGACAACTGTCAAAGAGATGTGAACATCATGGAATTGTTGAGAAGATGAGGCTTCCATTTGGGATAACATTTGGTGCTTAGGTGTCAATGAAAGAGACTGGTATTGAAGTTAAGGGAGCGTTGCACATTAGGAGTGAATACTCCTTTGGATAGATGAAATACGCTTTGAGGAATTGTCGATACCTTGAGGGGAATGTCGAGCATTCGAGTTAGACTAGATTCGCAACTTGGATTATTAAGTATGAATCTCATAACGAGTGTAGGAGTGAGACCATGTATTTAGTTGATAAGTGACAAATCTCATGGTGGTTTAGGAGATAGTAAGTATGGATAGTGATATTGGATGAAACTATAGACACGTAAGTGTGAATTTTGAGCGATGTTCGGCAAAACATAATGAGTTAGGCATTGATGTATTGAACTCTATGTTACCATTAAGTGGAATTTGAAGTATCGAGTACGAGAATACTTCGAGATGGGGGTAATATAAGTTTTGAGAGTCTATTAAAGGATGGGAATTACCAAGAGGATGTTAATATTTTGATAGTTCAGAAGGATTATTCGAGATTTGATTTGGGACCCTAAGATGGTTAAAACTTTCATAATCGAAGGAGTTGAGGCGGGCAAGTGATAAATAATTCATGTTAAGAATGGAAGTGTTTGGAGATTTTGAGGATCAAATTTTAGAATCTTATTCAATGATAGAAAGTTAAAAAGAAGAAATGTAACAATTGATTTATGGTTTAGTTGTGGTCTTGGGAAGTCAAGCGTGAAGATTTGAAATGATCATTTCAGTAACTGGATGGACGAAGAAAGGTATGTGGGTTTTTGAGATATTTTACTGAAAATTTATGAGGATGAAGTTATAGATAATTAGTTCTTAGGAAATGCTTATGGGGAACGCTTGAGAAATAATTCTTTAGGACGTTCGATTGTTAGGATTCTTTCAGTTCGTATCTCGGTGAAGGTTGAGAGGGAATAAGAATCCATCGAGTGAACCAAATATTGGAAAATGTACCAAGAAATTTGTGGAGCAGCACATAGAGATGTAGCTTATGACAATTAAAGATTGATGAAAGGAATTATCTCACCTATAACTCAGACATTATTATCATAAAGGTATGCCAATGATATAAAGACATTACTTGAGTGCATGTCATGGGGATTGTTATTGTGTTCGTCAATCAAAGGAAGTTTGTGTGTCCCAAGTGGTATAGTCTTTGGCTTGTTTTCGAAAATATTTGAGGTAGTTTTGATCACCAAGCATATGTGGGGATGGAATTATTAAATTTATAACTGGAATAACATACTGATAAGAACACTACAGTTTGACGTAGTTGTACGACTTAAGAAAAATCAAGGATTTGTGGACAAGGGAGAAATTTAGGAGTTCTCAGATGTAGTGATTGTTCTGTGCTCAGTGTGTTGGGGTCATTCTAAGTGTTTCAGTTTGGTACCAAATGGATGTTTCATACCAAGTAGATGCCAATGAGACTACGTGAGATAGGTATGGGATATTTTACTTTGTCGACAGGATCAAAGTTATAGGAAAATAAGGGAAATTCAATGGACTTTGAGAAGATTGTTGACTGCTTTTGTAAGTTGCAAGGAGCGCTATTACAGTTCGGCTAAGATAGTCTAAGCCACTATCATGGTTGTTGGCTAATTATTGACAAATTGAGGGACTGATCATCCTTAATCTCTTGTTGATAGTAGACAAAATCATGTTGAATGGAACGGACGAGCCTTACCGACTATGGATGTGTGTGAAGTTATTAAACACCCTATGAAAAGGGGTAGGCAACACTTTTTTCGAGAAGGCCGGGTGAAACAAGTTGTGACTAGTGTGTTGAATTTGAGTACAAACCTAGTGTGGATTGCTACTCGTACTTTATGTTTCGAGGACGAAACTAATTTTAGGGGGGTAGTAATGTAAGACCCATAATTTTAAAGTATACTTTATGTATTTTAGTGTATTTTGGTATTGAACTCGGAGGCTTTTTAGCCAAAGTTATTAATATTTTGGAGTTTATATGACCAAAAAGATATTTTGATGCTGATTAGAATTACTCGTCGATGAATAAATTAAATTAGCTCGGTGAATCTTTTACGAAGGATTTAATGCGTTATGGGTGAAATGGTAATTTAACAAATATCTAGATATTTTGAGATATTTGTTAAAAGTAATTATAATATATATAAATATCTTTATGTATATATTTGTTTGGTGAGAAAAGAAAAGGAGATTAAAAGGAAGGAAGGAAAAAAGAAAGAGAGGAAAAGGAAAGAAAAGAAAGAGAAAGGAAAGAAAAAGTAAAAACTCCTTCTTCTTCCTCTGCCGCGCGAACACCCCTTTCTCCCTCTCTTCTTCTTCGTTGATTTTGCTTTCTTTTTCTTTCTTTGGCTTCAAAGATAGAACCCCCAGGGTTAGTGGATAAGAAAGCAAGAATTTCTCAACTTCACTCTTCCTCGTTGTTTCGGAAACGAAGAAAAACGGTATTAGGGATTTCAAAACCGTCAAACACAAACCTCCCCGTTTCATCTAGATCTAACCTTCGTTTCGCGAAGAGATAGAAGGGAAAGTTGCTCACTACCACGCTACGGTGCTAGGGAACCAACTTTGGAGGCGACGTTGCGAGCGGAGATTTTACCGAATTTACTCGCGGTACCGTAATCGAACGTGAAAGCTAACGTGAAGGTAAGGGCTCCTTCCAAACTTTTAGTTTGCATTTAGGGACTTATCTGTGGTTGTGTGGAAAGGAATTTGTTAGGGTTGAAGTGTTGATTTGGGGGAAAATGAATCTAAGGCTTTATGGGTAAAATCTTAGAGTTAGGTTTTGGTTTTATTGATGAATGTTTCGTGGAAAATGAATTTAAACTCATTTATGTATGATTTTGAGTAAACGACACTTGTTGTGTTTGAGTGGTGGATTGTGTTGATTTGTGTTCGTCGTATTTGACGTGTTCTTAATTAATACTGATGAAATTTGATATGTGTATGGTTGGATTTTTGTGGAGAAATGAATTGATGTGTTTTGGTGTGGATCGTGGATTGAATTTGATAATATGTTTGAGTTTGTTTTGTGTGGAATTTGAAAACCATTAGAGTTAAACGAGTATTAAGAATGGGGAATCTCTTAATGTCTACGTTTACTTAATGTTGTCGTGAAAATCGTTTAAGTTAAACGAGTATTAAGAATGGGGAATCTCTTAATGTCTTGTTTACTTAATGTTTGTTTTGAAAATCGTTTAAGTTAAATGAGTATTAAGAATGGGGAATCTCTTAATGTCTTGTTTACTTAATGTTCGTTTTGGAAATCGTTTAAGTTAAAAGAGTATTAAGAATGGGGAATCTCTTAATATTTCTGTTTGCTTAATGTTTGTTGTGAAAATCGTTTAAGTTAAAAGAGTATTAAGAATGGGGAATCTCTTAATATTTCTGTTTGCTTAATGTTTGTTGTGAAAATCGTTTAAGTTAAATGAGTATTAAAAATGGGGAATCTTTTAATATCTGCATTTGTTTAACGATTGTTGTGGATGGAGTCAGTATATGCTCATGCATTTTCATTCTTTTTGTAAATCGTGCAGACCCGTGATAGGTGGCACCTTGATAAATAGTACTTTGGCCTGTGATAGGCGGTACATTTATGGTTTACGTTTTTGTAAATTGTGCAGACCCGTGATAGGTGGCACCTTGGTAAATAGTACTTTGGCCCGTGATAGGCGGTAATTTACGATTTACGGTTTTTTTGAAATTGTGCAGACCCGTGATAACGGTGGCACCTTGGTAAATTGTACTTTGGCTTGTGATAGGCGGTACATTTACAATTTACTTCTTTTAGCCTAAACCGTGCAGACCCGTGATAGTGGGCACCTGGTAAACGTACGGGACCGTGATAGGCAGTACGTTTATGGTTTACGCTTTTTAGTAAATCGTGCAGACCCGTGATAGGTGGCACCTCGGTAATTGGTACTTCGGCATGCGATAGGCGGTACAATTATGATTTACGGCCCTTCGAGGGAATTTCGAGTCCATGCATTTTGGCATATACGCATTGCATTAGGGTGCTTGGCACACGAATCGTGTTTGAATCAAGTTATGTTTAAGTGTTATGTATTGATATTGTGTGTAAGTGTGATTGATTGCAAAACTATTTCGAAACTCAAGATGTCGTGGTGATTGCGCTATAATTGCTAAGTGTGATTGTTTGGATTTGTGCGTAAGTGTTGATTGGTTTCGAAACCCTTTAAAAAGCTGAATTTTGTTGTTTTCCTGTTGTTGTCTGATGTGTATTCGAATACAGACAGCTGTATTCGAATACAGACATGCTGTTTTGCCACTAACTTACTATGTAGTGTAATACAGACTGTTGTATTCGAATACAGACATGTGTTTTTGCTACTACTACTGTGTAGTCGTATACAGACTGTTGTATCGAATACAGACATATTGTTTGGCCTGCTGAATGCTGAAACACCTTGTATTCGAATACAAAAGATGCGGTATTCAATACAACAGTGTGTTTTGTTAAAAACTTCATTTCAACCTTGTTTTAATGAATGTTTGGCATAGGAAACCCTTTTAAAGGTGCATGCTAAGTTGAAGATTATTTTGTGCATTTAAAAACTTAAATGTTATGTGTTAACTGTTAATTTCGGTTGGTGACCCTTTACAACTTATTGTGGAAATTTGGGCTTGCCTCAGATGAAGCCAGGACAATCCTACCTGGTTCGTACCCTGTGATGGGAATGTAGAGGGAATGTGACTGGAGCTATTTAGGAGATCTTACCGGGGCGCGTGGAGATCATCAGGGCGTTTAGTTTGTTTTGGAGAATGATCAGATTAGGTGACATAGAGGAACATACGTCTTTCTTTTGAATTGTATTTATTTTAAAATGGAAGACTGTACCTATACTAATATTGTCAGCTTGACATGTTATTTTCGATGGGTTACATGTACCAACTTTTGATGTGTAAATATTTTGGATTCATATTTTGAGAAACTTTTCCGCTGCTTGTAAATTATAATGACTTAATTATTTATCCAAAGGTATTAAACTTAAATATTTCTTTGTTTTATGATTTTGTTTTGAAAAAAAAATACACTCTCACTGTTAAAAATCGGGGTGTTATATTGTGGTATCAGAGCTTTGGTTTGGTTTTATTTGGGGGCTGTGGAGCCTTTGGTTTAGGTTGTAGGCCACATGTAAGTTGGGAGTCGTTATCTGATCATGCGTCGGGGTAATTGGTCTGAGTTGTCAGATCAGGGATATATTCGAAAGTTAGTTTTAGAATTTTTCATTGTAGCGTTAACACTCTTCTTGGTGTTGGTTTTGGGGAAACACTACCTCCAAGAAGGAACGACGTTGCAAGAATGAACGTCAGTGTGAATGATCAAATGGTTAAGCTACAATAACATGGAATGTTTCTGCTGTTGCACAGACAACTGCCAAAGACTCTGCGGGATCTGGAGAAGAGGAAAGAAGATATGTGCTATTGAGTCAAAGGATTGAAAGGAATTTCGTCGTTAACCAATCCACCCAAAGTTCAAGGTGATGAGACTCAAAAAAAATCTGATTAATGATTCAAGAAATGGAAAAGATCTTCGAGATGACGGGATGTCAGGCAGAGTTTTTAAGCAAAATCATGAGACAGAATTTATGAAATGGTTCCAAGGACACATAAGCTTGTGTTGGTGTAACTCGAAGATGATGAGTATGGATGGATTAAACATTAGACCAATAAGGATTCAAGTAAAGATCTAAGGTGGAGAACTTTGTTAAGAAAAGTATTAGAGTTTCTGTAGATTTCAGGATGAAACTGGATGAAGTTTGACAATGTCAAAGAGATGTGAACATCATAGGAATTGTGAGAAGATGAGGCCTTCCATTAGGAATAGCATTTTGGTGCTTAGGTGTCATGAAAGAGACTGTTATTGAGTTAAGGAGCGCTGCACTTTAGGAGTAAATACTCCTTTGGTTAGATAAAATACGCTTGAGGAATAGTGATACCTTGAGGGATAAGTCGAAGCATTCGAGTTAGACTAGAATTCGCAACTTGGATATTAAGTATGATTCATCATGACGAGTATAGGAGTGAGACATATATTTTGTTGATAAGTGACAAATCTCTTTGTGTTTAGGAGATAGTAAGTATGGAAGTGATATTGGATGAATCTATATACACGTAAATTGAATTTGAGCGGTGTTCGGAAAAACATAATGAGTTAAAGCTTGATATATATTAACTCTATGTTACATTAAGTGGAATTTGAAAGTATCGAGTACGAGGAATACTTCGAGATTTGTGGTAAATAAAGTTTGAGAGTCTATTAAAGGATGGAAAATACTAAGAGGATGTAATATTTGATAGTTCAGAAGATATTCGAGATTTGATTTGGACCCTAAGATGGTTGATATTTTAGTTGAGAATTAAAATCCACAAGTTTGGTGGAGGACCAGCATGCTTAGAACTTTCTATAATCGAAAGAGTTGAGGGCAGACAAGTGTAAAAAATCATGTTAAGAGGAAGTGCTTGGAGATTTTGAGGATCAAATTTTAGAATCCTATTAAAATAAGAGTGAAAAAGAAGAGATGTAAGCGAATGATTTAATGATTTAGTCGTTGGTCTTGGGAAATCGAAGCGTTGAATTTAAACTGAGTGTTTTAGTGTACTAGATGAACAATGAAAGGTATGTGAGTCTTGAGATATACTGCAAATTTATGAGGATGAAGTTATAGATAATTATTTCTTAGGAAATGCTTATGAAGAACGTTGATGAATAATTCTTTAGGACGTTCGAATTGTTAGGATTCTTGTCAGTTTGTATCTCGGTGAAGGTTGAGAAGAATAAGAATCCACGAGTAAACCCAAATATTGGAAAATGTACCAAAAAATTTGTGGAGAAGCAATAAGATGTAGCTTATGACAATTAAAGATCAGGAAAAGGAATGAATCTCACCTATAATCAAACAATATTATTATTAAGGATATTGCCAACGATATAAAGCTGAACTTAGTGTCACATGCTCTGGGAGGTTGTTATTTGGATCTTCAATCAAAGATGGTTAAAACTTTGTTTGATACAAACAATGAACATAAAATGGAAAAGTTTGGTGGAGTAAATTAGTTAACCTTGATTTATGAATCACTTATAATGAAATGTATCAAGGATCGAGGGTAGAAATTAAGTTTGTATAAAATGGGGAAGTGATGAGTAATACAATGCGTATTGGATCCTGTTCATACATGAAGTTTAAGATAATCATCAAGTACAAATGAAGGGCACACGAAAATTGAGAAGTACTATAATTTGCAATAGATGTAGGAGCAATATTTTTGATTTGTGCATAATTGCAAAGTATGTAAGAAATTTCTAGTGAAAGCGTGAATTTGAGGTGTTAGCATGAGACAATTCGTAGACCTTGTATGTGAATTAAATTCAAGTTGGAAATTTTGATGGAACTGTGACTCTATGAATGAAGTACTAAACTGAAAGAAGGTTGTGTGTCCTAAGTGGATAATCTTGGCATTATTTTCGAAAAATTTGAGAAGCTGGACCACCAACAATGTGAAGATAGAATTTTAAAGTTATAATTGGAAATAACATACTGATCAAGAACATTACGGGTTGACGTAGTTGTAAGACTAAAGAAAATCGAGGATTTGTGGGACAATGGATACAGTATATGCATACATCACAATAGTCTCTATTAAGATTAAATCGAAAATTTTGAAAAAAAAATTAAACATGTATGGATGAATCACACATCAAGAACTCGTAACTAGGATTAATGGAGAGAGTTATGAACTTTTTAGAAAAATGGCAAACAATTCAAAAAGTTTCTCCAACATTGCCAGAAGGACTTTTTGTAACAATACATGTAGACAATGAATTCATGAGATGTGAAAAAAATCAGCATAGAGACTAACATATGCTATAAAATCAAATTCACAATAGCATATAACATAACACAAGCTTCAGATGATTCAAACTTCATCATCACAATGTAGTTCACACATAATTTGAAAATAATTAAAATATATAGTACTATACGTTATGGGTTGGCTTTCCATGAGCTTTTTTTAACGTCATTAACTTTGACGTCTCAACCACTATCAATATGGTCATTTATGACACAAACATTTAATTCTTCTTGACAAAGAGATGATGTTGATTGTTGTGTCCTTTTTCAATTGGACGTTTACGAACATGACTTAGATGAATCTCTAACTTCATCAATATCTTCATTTTTCTTCTGTTCATTGTTCATGCTTCCTCTTGCTTATTCTCTTCAACCACTAGATGAATTCATGTTAATCTTCACTTGCTCATTGATCTTCTCAAACTCAATTACTTGTTGAAACAATCTCTCTCGTTGACTTTTAATTATTTCAATAGAAACCTAATTACTCTTCATGAATTCAACCAAACCATCTTTGGTGTGGATATTTACATGAAAAGGGGGAAAAGGCTAAAAAAATGGAAAGAGAATGTACTAGACTTGTCCTATATAAGGACAAAAGTACAAAATGCAAGGGCATAGATGATTAACCTAATTTTTTGCGCCTCCACCAACCCTAATTATCATATTCTACTGTTTGTCACTACAATCCATCATTATCTTCCATTACCAATTTATTTTGGAGCCATTAACATTAAACCTTGAAGACTTGGAGTTTAAAGGAGGTTGTACTACTGCTGATGTTATTTGTTCTTGTTGCCAACAATATTGTAGCTTGTACTTTCCTCTTTGTATCTTTCATTTCAACATTGGTTTTTGATGTAATGAACTTCTTGGTATTTTACAATTTTTACTTTTCGATATTTTAAGATCAATATGAGCTAAAAATCTATGTAGTTAAGGTTTAGTGAGGTATTAATGAAGTTTGCAATTTAACATGTTGTAGTGTGATTAGCTTTTTCTTAAACAAGTTGTTTGTAATTCAATTTTAAAACTTAAATTGATCACTTAGATTTTATTGATAGTCTTTTGAGCTTTGGAAAGTTCTTGATTTAGTATGGATTAAGTTACTATGCTTGTAAGAGATATTAATGTTAAATGATTAGGAATAATATTGAAGTCCATATGGAAGTTGATTTGCTAAAAGCAAGTGTAACATGATATTATGTGTAGTGTGTGAATTTAAGCATGTTAGTAACTATTGATTATCATGATGACTGATCTATTGTCGTACACGTGTCAAATACAATTGATAAAATATAAATAGAGGTAATAACTCGAATGGTTTCACAAAGACTTCTGATATAATAATAACAACCGAATTGAAAGTTGAAATTAAAAAGGGGTTTTTTTAGATTTTTGATTTAACAGATGAGCAAAACGATTAATCCACTTATTCGAGTTTCAGACCTATCACAGATTCTATCAATGAGTTTAATTTCTAATCCGTGATTCTATTCTTATTTGACTATAGAATTCATCAAACAAGCGCAATCAATCCTATGTGAATTCGATTTCTTTGATTGGATTAAACATCACAATCATCAAAATATTATAATTAACGATCAAGTTTCACAAAATTATAATTCAATTAAATTAGAAAGCAAAACCAAATTCTGTCAAATAAATTTAATCAATCTTATTGAAATTCAATTTAAGCAATCAAAATATCAATATAATCAAATAAACAAGAATAGAATCATGAATTCTAAATTGACAGTGTAACCTGAATCTCAAGGTGTTGATGAAACTCTGAACACGTGGATTAATCTTATAAAATTAGCCTTCCATGAAATTAAAATAAAATCTGTTTATTTCTTGTAGCAATCTGAATCCTAATATTTCCATCCATAGAAAAGATACAAAACTGCGAATATATAGTACTCGATATTACGCTTTAGGGTTTAAGGTTTAAAAACAAGTGACCCGCTAATTAAAATTATTACAAAAATCTAAATTACAAAATCTGTAATTTAGGTGCAGTAAAGTTCGGAATTAGGCTATTATTCCAACACAAAAGTTGTAGCTCTGAATTTTAGCTTTCCAACGCTTACCCGTATGCACCAATCCAATATCTAGATCTCAAGTTATGGCCTATAAAGCGAGCAAAAGTCAAATGAAAATAATAAAATTATAATTCAATTTCGACCAAAAGTTTAGAAACAAGTTAAAAATATTATTCTAAGCTATAAAGAGCTTTTAAAATACCAAACTAAAATGCTAGAAACATGTGCCCAAATGCTATGATCAAATTCCCCACACTTAAACCTTTGTACTCCGAGCAAAGCAATGCATGCAATTCCAAATATTCTTATGAATGCAAAGTGGTGAGAGAAAAAAAATATTTCTAACTTAAGGCAATCATGAATAGTTTTTTTTTTTAATCACAATCAAGGCAAACAAGATGACAAGTTAACTAAAGAATGGCATAGATATTATTCCAATCAGTGCCCGTCAAAAACTTAAGCATTTAAATCATAAAATTGCATGGAAAGCTGCTTTCAATGTCATTTTTATTTTTATTTGGTTAATTTTTTATCTTTCTTTTTGAAATATAAACAATTAAAATCCTAAAACATAAAATTATAAATATAAATCCTAATAATACCCTCCACTTAATTACACATTGTCCTTCATGGAAATAACAAGTATAAATAAGAGTAAGGAAATGGATTTCCTGTTTCAAACTTCAGTGTAGGCTGAGGCTTTATTAAAGAGAGTTCTTCTATGGTAGCTCTTCAAGAATAGAGCTCTCATGGAATAGCTTGAGCCGTTGTCTATTTTACCTTTGAAATTTCTCGTTGTTATTCGATTTTTATTTCCACTACACCATGAGGAAAAATATTAGTAACAACAAAAGGGCCAATCCATTTCGATCGAAGTTTTCCAGCCATAATTTTCAGACGGGAGATAGTTGAACAATAAAAGCGTTTGGCCAACTGGAAAATTACCTCCATAGATATCATTATCATGAAAGTACTTAGTTCTCTCCTTATAGATTGAGAGAGTTCTCCATAAGCTTCAAGTCTAGCTTTTCAAGTTGTTGCAATGGAAGCTTTACCTCCAAACCTACTTTCTCCATCTCAAGGTCTACAACTCTTGATCGCCCAATAAGTAAGGTTCTGTATTCTCCACTGGGACGTGCATGCCTACCCAAACACAAGTCGATAGGGGACATCCTTATTAGTTTTATAGGTTGTTCTATGAGCCCAAAGAGCTTCTTCAAGTCGTGGCTCCAGTCTTCCTTTTTTGCCGCACTATCATTTCTAAGATCTGTTTGATGTCTCTGTTAAGATTTTCAGCTTACCCATTAGTTTGGGGGTGATAAGTGTAGAAACTCTGTGCATAACCCCACACTTTCGAAGCAAAGTGTTCAATGGTGTGGTTGGCAAAAAAGAGTGCCTTGATCACTAATGATGACCCGAGTATCCAAACCTGCAAAAAAAATATTATCTGATAAAACTGGCATCGCAACAACCTTTAGAATCATCAGTCCTAGTGCGTTGCTTCCACCCACTCGAAACATAATCAACATCTACGTAAAAGATAGACAAAACCAAAAAATATAGGAAAAAGGCCCATAAATCAATGCCCCACACATTCAAATACTTCACAGAAAACCATAGGTTGTTGAGCATTCTCACTCATACGATGATTGTGTTCCTGTATTGGCACTGTTAACAAGTTTTGTAAGTCTCAAAAGCATCTTTAAACAAAGTGGCCAAAGAAGCCCGAGTTTAAGACTCCTTGTTGTCCGTTGAGACCAAAATGTCCCCCCCAGCTAGAGAGGCGTGACAAAATGAAGAATGATTGAAGCCTAAATGGTAACACATGCCTAATCAACTGGCCATTATAAGAATTCCAGCATATATGGATCATCCCGGCGACATAGTATTTGGAATCACTTTAAAGTAGGTATTGTGTTCTGGATGCATCCTGTAGGAAAGATCATGCAACTAGATAATTAACTAAATCAGCATACCAAAGAGTTAACCTCACGCAACGTAGCAGTCTCTCATCAGGGAAGTTCATCTTGAATGGGGATGGGGTCCGTATCCATTCTAAAAATTCTGTCAAATGATCTGCCTCCAAATTTTTTGCTCCACTCTTGTCTTTAATCTCTAAATCCCAAATTCTGGAGTAACAACATCCACCGGGCACAATCTGGTTGTGCTTCTGGTTTCTTAAGCAAAGAAACTTCAAAGCTGCAAATGGTCAGTAAAAAACAACTACCTCAACCTAGAAAATATGATCTAAAACTTATCAAGTGCAAAAAATAATAGCTAAAATCCTTTTCATGATAGTAAAATTAAGCTTCGTGCAGATCTAAAGTCCTAGAAGCAAATAAATAACATGGCAACCTTACCAACCCTTTGTGCAAGACTGCTCCCACTGCATAGTTAGATGCATCACACAATAATTTCAAAAGGGAGGTCCAAGGGTGGCTGAATTATGGGATAGAGTCAATGTTGCCTTTAAAAAAAATCAAATGCATTCTTGCATGTCATCAAAGGTGAAAACTGACATCTTTTTGCAACAAATTTGAACAGCGAAGAGCTCTCTTGCTGGAAATCCTTGATAAAAAAGCCTGTAAAAACCTGCATGCTAAGAAAAGAAGGAATCTAGCGGATGCAAGATGTAAGACAAATTAGAAATCACATCATTTTGGCAGATCCACTTATACCCATTGTTTAGAGATCACATGTCCCAAAACTATGTCTTGTTCAACCATAAAATGGCATTTTCATAATTTAGCACCAGGGCTAATTTCAATACATCTATGAAAAACTCTATCTAAATGTTCAAGCATGCATCAAACGAGTCAAATAACAATGATAAAATGTAAATAGAGGTAATAACTCGAATCGTTTCACAAGGACTCTGATTATAAATAATAATAACCGAATGTAAGGTTGAAATTCAAAGACGGTTTTTTTAGATTTTTGATTAATAGATGAGAAAAATAATTAATCCACTTATTTTGAGTTTCAAACGTATCATAGATTCTCCCAATGGGTTTAATTTCTAATTCTGATTTTATTCCCTATTTTCTATAGAATTGATCAAACATGCGTAATCAATCCTATGTGAATTCAGTTTCTTTGATTGTATTAAGCATCACAATCTCATCCAAATATTACAATTAACAATCAAGCGTCGCCAAAATTATAATTCAATAAAATTAGAAACCGAAACCAAATTCTGTCAAATAACTGTAATCGATCCCACGAAATTCATTTAAGCAATCAAAATATCAATATAATCAAATAAACAAGAATAGAATCATGAATTCGAAATTGACAGGTAACCAATATCAAAGTGTTGATGAAAACTCTGACTCGTAGATTAATCTTATTAAAAATTAGCCTTCCATAAAATAAAAATTGTCTATTTCTTGTAGCAATCTGAATCATAATATATATTCCGTCCATAGAAAAGAAATAAAACTGTCAATATATAGTACTCGATTAGGGCTTTAGGTTGTAGGGTTTTAAAAACAGTGACCTGCTAATTAAAATTATCTACAAAAGTCCAGATTATGAAATCTACATATTTAGGGCTAGTAAAGTTTGGCATTAGGCTTTTATTCCAACACAAAAGTTGTTGCTCTGATTTTAACTTTCCAATGTCTGCTCGTATGCACAAATCCGATATCCAGAGCTCAAGTTATGGCCTACAGAACAAGCAATAGTCAAAATGCAAATAATAAAATTATAAATTCAATTTTGACCCAAAGTTTAGAAACAAGTTAAAAATATTATTCAAGCATATAAGATATTTAAAATACTGAACTAAAAGCTAGAACATGTGCCCAAATGCTATGATTCATGACTGAGATAGAAAAACCTAGATCAATCTTATCAAGGTTGCTACAACATGCTACTCATACAAGTGCATGCAAACAAAATTATCGTTAGAACCATTATCTCTTACTTAATGTCCATTTTTATCATAAAATCACCTTAAAATTGTTACTCAAACAGTGTTCTTCATTGTGTAGCAACCAATTATTTGTCTGAAAAAAGCATTGAAATAGGTGACATAATCAATCCTTGTGGAAATGATACTCTTTTATTTTTAGTTTTGTTGTTTACACTTCCACAAAATATTTTAAATACACAAAAAAGTTTTTTTACCATTACTGGGATGAATGATGTAATCTTTTCAATTGTTTCTAAATAAATAGTCTGTTTGTTGGTTTTTACTAATTAGTGTGGTGGTTTATTGTGTAGTCCAAATACTTAAACTATATGCACAAGTACAGATCATCACATGGATTTAGACCTAAACTTGAAATAATAGATTCTTAGAAGGTGGAGGAGAATCACAGAAATACTACTAATCTGTGACTTGGGCATACTACTTGCAGTAAGAAGTCCCACTCTGTACAAATGGGAAGATTATTTAGAGATGGACCACTTAATGCATTGGCGATGGCTAATGATATATCTAAAGAATAATGGATATGTTGTCTTGTATCTCAAACCAAGTATTTTGAGGCCTGACATTGAAGTAACGCAATTCGAATTCAAGCAATGATGTTCCACATGATACAAACCATTGAACAATTGGAGAGGAAATGCTACTGAGGACCTTCATATGCATCTAAAATAATTTGTGGAGGTTGGAAGAATTTCTAGATTGTTGTCCCTAATGATTGCTTCAGACAAAAGGTTGTTTCCTTACTCATTGAAGTATAGAGCCAAGTCTTGTTGAACTCATTGGAACCCAATTCAGTTACTACATGCAGCATAGCGTAGAAAGGTTATTGGTGAAGTATTTCCCCTCTCTGTGATTCTATGAAAAGGATGACATTACCTCTTTATACAAACTGAAGATGAAACTTTGAGACTTGGGAAATGTTTAAGATTTATTAGAAAGGTGTCCCTCATTATGGGTATACTAGTTTACATCTAAATGGAACCTTTTATAATGGCTTCGTACTCTCAACAAGGTTAATGTTGATGCAGGATCTTTATTAAGCAAAATATTTTGAAAAATGGGTGGAACTTATTGAGACCATAATAGAAAATAGCTATCAATGGTCTACTGCTAGGGTTAATACAACCAACAAAGTGACTGTAGTTAATGAACTTGGTGAGAGTACAACATTGTTAGCACAAATAGCAGCATTGACTAATTTGTTGAATAACGTTGTTGCAACACTTCCACCAATAGCTGCAACACCAGTAACAGTGGTACCTTCTATGTGTACGTTGTGGGGGACGACATAATTATGAGAATGTCCTAATAATCATATCTCAATAAATTATATGGGAAATAGAAAAAACTCGTACTCAAGCACCTATAATTCAAGGTGGAGAAATCACCAAATCTTTTCATGGTGTAATCAAGGGAGTGCTCAACAAGAAAAACCTATTCATCCTCTTGGTTTTCTATTAGTACCAGCTTAATCAACAAAGGTACCATCCTTGGAAGAATTGTTATTCGATTCTTAGTCAAGACATATTCTTACATGGCTAAAACTAAGGCCACTATTCAGTAGCAAGGAGTATCAATTATAAACTTGGAGACT
>PGTU02003013.1:0-27151 GCA_002896215.2 Cicer echinospermum
TTCTTTTCTGGTAAGTATGTGTCAGTGGAGCCACAATCTTAGCAAAAACTTCGATAAACCTCCTGTAGTACTCCTGCCTATCACAAAACCTATTTGTCAGTAACGTTTGAGCTGTTTCCCAAGCAAGAACCGGCCTCATCTTAGCGATCTACAGCAATTCCTTCATTGGTTATCACATGTCCCAGAAATTCACTTTTTTCTCTTTACGCCAAAATTCACCACTTTCTCATGATTGGCATACAATCGCTTTCTCGCTAAATCTCAAATGAACTTGTCGCAAATGTTCTTCCATGCTCTTCTTCAAGTCCTTGAATAAATCAATATATCATCAATTGAAACCTACCAACGGATTAATCAAGGAACTTGAAGATTAAAGAGTGCTGTGTGTCATGTAGTCCATGGAAAAATGCCGGTTGCGAATTGGTAACTCCAATCGCGATAACAGAGTATTCATAATGTCACGAATTAGCGAGTGGTTCTGAAAGGCTGTTTTCTGAAAATGTACTCCATTCCCTCACTCGAGATATGGATGGTAACCCGACTTCAAGTCAGATCTTCGAAATATCGCGGCCCTGACCAATTGATCCATCATAATCATGCGATTCGTGGCAAGGATACGATTTCTTGATAGGTTGCCTTGTTAAGCTGTCATAGTAGATCCACAGCATAGGCGCGAGCTTCGCGGTCCTTCTTCTCTAACTAGCAAAACTGGGAGCAGTCCCCTTGTTGATGACACTTGGTCTGCTGAGTTTGGATGTACATTTCGTGATCTTCCAACGAAGTCGATTCAAAGTCTGGCCTTATGAGCTCAATTTAATTCCAATGGGAATTCTGATATTTAAAGAGATGAGGTGCGCATTGAGATAGTTCCCGTCACTGGGCAATGGGGGGAGTCGATGTGTCAAATGAAGAATTCACCTTTCTGCGTACCGAGTCGGGGATGGCATCCTGAATTCCAATGTGTTGGGATGGAAATATCATCCCTGCAACTCAGGTGTGTGGGTTGAAGGACACGAGCGTGCAGGGCACATGGTTATCTTGCCTCGGACTAGTCATATACAAAACTCATTGAGTCCCTTCACTTAGCGGAACACTCGGATGTTTGTAGTACAGCTGAAATACTGTAACAACATCCGGTGCGGGCGTAATATAAGTATGCCAATTCGAGCACAAGCCAAATCACATAATGATAAGACATCCGAATCCAATTGACCTGAGGATGACCTCGAGTGGATTGTGCGAGTAAAGCAAATTAGGTTGTAACCAAGAAGATCCCGTATCTGTCATTAGTCATTCGACAATGTAGAACATGCGAATTTACAGGTTAACGGTCCTCTAGCTGGTGTGGAACTACCAAATCAAAAGGTAAAGCCAGATCACATGATAAGTCTTCAAGCGAACTTCACACACGTCCAGAGCAATGAAGGATATGGGTTATGCAGCCCCCGAATCAAAGAGTGCCAGTTAAGATAAGTGTACCTGCGAATCTCCGGAATCGCGCCTGATCAGAAGAATTACTCCAGGATGGATTTCCCTCATCAGGCATTCACACAATAAATGCGTCCCTAGCAGAGGACGGGTAGCCCAGGCTACATTCTAGTTCCACCTTTGGAGCCGTGCAATCCCTTTGCCATGTGCCCCGACTTCCGACAATTGTGACAGATGGGGAGGTTAGTGGTACAAGCACTAGCATAGTGACCTTCTCCCCACATCGGAAACATCGAAGCACTTGCCCCATTTGCCTTCCGAAATTCTGATTCCCCGGGCGACTCTGCCCACCGTTGTTATTCTGGGGGCGATTATAAGGTTTAGCCACTTGTTTTCCCCCTATTCTGATAATTCGCCCGACTAGGGCCTCCCGAATTAAAATTCCCTACTCGGCTAGCCCTCTTGTTCTTCATATCTTCCACTTCTCTACATTTCTCTACCAGTGCTTGGAAACGTTGAATTTCCCAAAGGTAAGACGGAATCTTGAATCTCATACTTCAATCCGTCTTGGAAACGATGACACATGAACGGTTCATCAATTTCTTCACGGAAGAACCTGAAATGCCTCGATAGTGATTCAAATTTGGCAGCATACTCGCCCACAGTCATGCTCCCCTGGTGAAGTTTCAGGAAGTCGTCACCCAAATTCGTCCTGGTACTCATCGGAAAGTATTTGTCTAAAAAACTTTCTTTTGAACGATTCCCAGTTCACCTCCTCGTGGGCTGCCCCCATCAATAACTTGCAGTCCTCCACCAGTACTCAGCATCCCCCAACAGCATATAAGTGGCATAGCTGACCTTCACTCCCGCCTGACACTTTATCATATCAAAGAATTTTCTCCACTTCTTGGATCCATTGATCCGCCTTCTCTGAAACCTCATCCCCTTTGAACTTAGGAGGATTGTAACGACGGAAATCTTCTAACCCCTTGACTCTGCAGCACGGATCTCTTTTCCCCTCTTTTCAAGATCCCGTTGAGTCTTGGCAGCGGTCTGTGCAGCGACAGAAGCAGCCATGTTATTCATAGCCTCCGCCATTTGATCATTCCTATTAGCGTTGGCTCTCGGAGCGTCATTCCTTCTTGGCGGCATGGTTTCCTATAAAACCATCATCAAGTAGAGTCTTAAACACTACTTCAAATAATTCCAAACTAACGTCCGACTAACAACACACAAATATATTGGACTTGACAACTCAAGTCACCTACACCGACACATGACAGATAACAACTCCTAACTTATAGGTCGACCTACAATCTATAACCAAGGTTCCACAGCTCCCAAAGAAAACTAAACCTATGCTCTGATACCACAATGTAACACCCCGTTTTTCAAAGCGAGGGTATATTTTTTTTTTTTTTTAAAAGTAATTAAAAACGAACAAAGAAATAAATCAGGAAATGCTTTTGGATAAATAATTGAGTCATTATAATTTACGCAGCGGAAAAGTTTCTCCAATTATAAATCCAAAACATTTTTACATAAACATCAAATGGTACATGGAACCCATTCAAAGATGATATCAAACTGATAATATTTGTATAAGTACAGTTTTCCAAAACTAAAATACTCCAAAACAAAAAGAAGGACCCCTAGTCCCTATACATCATCCTAATCTGATCATCCTACCAAAAAGCTATACACCCTGAGTAATCTCCCCGCGCCCCGTGAGATCCTCCTAACACAACAGCAGTCAAGCGTTCCCATCTCCATCCCTGTCCGTAGGGTACGAACCAGTAGGGCCGTCCTGACTCTCATCTGAGGGCAAAGCCCAGATTTCCACAATAGTGTAAAGGGTCACCAACCAGAAAATAACAGTTAACACATAGCAATTAAGTTTTTTGAATGCTCAAAACAACTTTTTAACTAAGCATGCACCTTAACAGATTTTCAAAGTGCGAAAAGTTCATACATTACATTGCCAATGAAAATGAAGGTAAAATGCAGTTCTCGATCTCCTAATTAACACATGATAAAACAAGACATGGATAGATTCATGAGCAATTAATCATACAACTAAAAATGAGGATTTTCACTGAGCCAATCGATTGGGCAATCGATTGGGGTGAAGATTTTTAATGAAAACAGAATCCTGGGCTGAATTCAATCGATTGGTAAATCGATTGATTGGTTCCTGAGCCCCTGGTTCCGAGCCAATCGATTTCCTAATCGATTTGGTAAGGGATTCTTAATGAAAACAGAATCCTGGGCTGAATTTCAATCGATTGGTAAATCGATTGATTGGTTCCTGAGCCCCTGGTTCCGAGCCAATCGATTTCCTAATCGATTTGGTAAGGGATTCTTAATGAAAACAGAATCCTGGGCTGAATTCAATCGATTGGTAAATCGATTGATTGGTTCCTGAGCCCCTGGTTCCGAGCCAATCGATTTCCTAATCGATTTGGTAAGGGATTCTTAATGAAAAATTGATCTCGAAATCGATTGGCTAATCGATTTGTGAATTGGCCAAGTCCCTGTTTACCCATCCAATCGATTGGGAAATCGATTTCCCTGATCAGTTTTCCAAAAATTCATGAATTAACCTAAGTCATTCCTAATCAAGTTCACCACTTAACACTTAGCAATTTCTACGCGATTACCACGGCAATTGGGATCTCGATAGCCATCATACTTACACACAATAATCAACACATACCACTTAGCATTTTCAACGCAATTAACACGATAAATCAAATTCAAATCACTCAATCATAAAACTCAAATCAAACACGACTCGTGTGCCAAGCACCCTAATGCAATGCGTATATGCCAAAATGCATGGACTCGGAATTCCAAACCAAAACCCTCCTCGAAGGGCCGTAAATCATAATTGTACCGCCTATCGCAGGCCAAAGTACCAATTACCGAGGTGCCACCTATCACGGGTCAGCATGATTTACTAAAATGCGTAAATCATAAACGTACCACCTATCACGGGTCAGTACAGTTTACCGAGGTGTCACCTATCACGGGTCAACACGATTTACTAAAAGAAAAAGCGGGAATCGTAAACGTACCGCCTATCACAGACCAGTACTGTTTACCTAGGTGCCACCTATCACGGGTCAGCACAATTCACCAAAATGTAAATCGTAAATGTACCACCTATCACGGGTCAGTACAGTTTACCATGGTGTCACCTATCACGGGTCAACTCGATCTTCTAAATAGTAACTCGTAAACGTACCACCTACCACGGGTCAGTACTGTTTACCAAGGTGTCACCTATCACGGGTCAACACGAATTACTAAATAGTAAATCGTAAACGTACAACCTATCACGGGTCAATACAGTTTACCAAGGTGTCACCTATCACGGGTCGACACAATTTACCAAATGAAATGCATGAGCATACGCAGACTCCATTCACAACAATCGTTAAGCAAATGCAGATATTAAAAGATTCCCCATTTTAATACCCATTTAACTTAAACGACTTTCAAACAACATTAATTAAATAAGTCATTAAGAGATTCCCCGTTCTTAATACCGATTTAACTTAATGATTTTCAAAACAAAACGTTAAGCAAACAGTCATATTAAGAGATTCCCCATTCTTAATATACTTTTGACTTAAACGATTTTCTCGCAAAACATTCAGTAAACGAGTCATTAAGAGATTCCCCATTCTTAATGCTCATTTACCGAAACGATTTTCAAAAACGATAGTTAAGTAACCGAGACATTAAGAGATTCCCCATTCTCAACGCCCAGTTAACTTAAGCATTTTCCTCAAATACACATTAAGCAAACCGAGGTATTAAAAGATTCCCCATTTTTAATACTCGTTTAACTCTAATGGTTTTCAAATTCCACAGAAACAAATTCAAACATACTTTCACATTCAAACCATAATTCACAACAACCACACCAATTAACAAACATCAAGTACGAACACACCAAATACAATGAACACAAATCACGCAACATAACACCCAGATACATCCAATTTTCATTTACCACGAAACATTCATCACTATAAACAAAACCTAACTCTAAGGTTTTTACCCATAACACACTAGTTTCGTTTTTCCCCAAATCGATACATTTAACCCTAACAAATTCCTCCCCACACAACTACAGATAAGTCCCTAATGCAAGCTAGAAGTTTGGAAGGAGCCCTTACCTCAATGTTAGCTTTATCGAGAGTTTCGGGTTCCGCGAGAAATTCCGCTAAAATCTCCGCTCGCAACGCCGCTTCCAAATTAGTGTACTAGCACCGTAGCACGGAGGTGAGCAACTTTCCCTTCTATCTCTTCGAGAAATGAGGTTTGGATCTAGGAGAAACGGAGGGGTTTGTGTTTGGATCTCAAAAACCGTATTTCTTCGTTATCGAATCAAAGAGGAAGAGTGGAGTTACGAAAACCTTGGTCTAACCCTCACCCAACCTTGGGTCACTAGTTTTGAAGAAAAGGAAGCAACGAAAACGAAAAATGGAGGAGGATGGAATTTTGGGTTTCACGGTTAACAAAGGGGAAGAAGATGGAAAATTTTAGGTTTTCCTTCCTTTCTATTTCTTTCCTTTGCTTTTCCTTTCTTCCTTTTTCCTTCCTTCCTTTATATACTATTTTCTTTTCCTTTTCCTTCCTTCTAGTTTTCCTTTCTTTTTCCCTCCAAGCAAACATATAAATATATAATAAATATAACTTAACAAATATCTCTAAATCTAGATATTTATTAAATTACCGTTTCACCCGAAACGCCTTAAATTCACCGTAAGGTATTTTCCGCAGTTAAATTCAATTTATTTATCGACGAGAAATTCTAATTGGCATCGAAATACCTTTTTGATTATAAAACTCCAAAATATTATTAACTTTGGCTTAAAAGCCTCCGAGCCAAAATCCAAAATATACCAAAAATACAAAAAAGGGTACTTTAAAATTATGGGTCTTACATGATTCATCTTTATCAACATAGGTTCCAGAGCCCATTGGAGTCACACTTTCCTTGTAGTTTTCCATTTCAAATCTTTTGAGTAATTCTTTGTAGTACTTTTCCTGATTTATGAAGATGCCATGATCGAGTTGCTTGATGTGAAGGCCAAGAAAATAGTTGAATTTTCCCATCATGGACATTTCAAATTCTCCTTGCATTATTGAAGAGAATTCTTCACACATGTCATTGTTTGTTGATCCGAATATTATATCTTCAACGTAGATTTGGACCAATAAGGTGTGACCATTATCTCTTTTAACAAATAATGTCTTATTGACTTTCGCTTTTTCAAATCCTCAGTCACATGGATAGTTGCTTAATCTATTATACCAAGCTCTTGTGCTTGTTTTAGACCATAAAGAGCCTTTTTTAACTTGAAAACATGTGAGGGATTTTTTGAGTCTTCAAAGCCAGGTGGCTGTTTGAAATCTACTTCTTCATTAATGTATCCATTGAGAAAGGCACTCTTCACATCCATTTGAAATAGTTCAAAGCTCATAGAGCAAGCATTAGCAAGTAGTAAATGTATTGCTTCTAATCTTGCTACTGGAGCAAATGTTTCGTCGAAATCAACCCCTTCCTCTTGATTGTATCCTTAAGCAACCAATCTTGCTTTATTGCGAACAACTATACCATTCTCATCAAGTTTATTTTTAAACACTCATTTTGTACCAATGATGTGTTTATTTCCAGGATTAGGAACAAGTTCCCATACTTTGCTTCTTTCAAATTTATTGAATTCTTCTTGCATGGCAAGTATCCATTGATCATCTTTAAGTGCTTCACCAATTTTGGAAAGTTCGATCTGAGAAACAAATGCCATGTTTAAGCAAGCATCTTGTAGTTTTAACCTCGTTGGGACTCCTTTGTTGATATCACCTATGATGTTATCAATTGGGTGATATCTATGGGTTCACCATTCTGTAGGAAGATTATCATTTTTCTTTTCAATGTTGACTTCACTTTCTTGACTTGGTTGATCAATTTGATGTTCTTTGCTTGTATCATTGCTTTCAAAGTCATCATCATCACAAGAAATAATATTGTCCTCTTTTATGGGGTTAGTTTCATCAAAAGTTACATGCATTGATTCTTCGACTAATAAAGTTCTTTTATTGAAGATTCTAAAAGCTTTACTAGATAAAGAGTAACCGATAAAGATACTTTCATCTGCTTTTTCATCGAATTTTCCAAGGTTGTCTTTACCGTTGTTTAGCAAGTAACACTTACATCCAAAAATGTGGAAGTGATAGATATTGGGCTTTCTTCTTTGTAGAGTATATACGGAGTTTTCTTAAGAATCGGCCGAATGATTACTCGATTGGAAACATAGCATGCTGTGTTTACAAGATCTGCCCAAAAATATTTTGGTAGGTTTGAGTCGCTTAGCATAGTCCTTGCGAGCTCTACCAAAGATCTGTTTTTTCTCTCAACAACCCCATTTTGTTGTGGTGTTCTAGGTGCAGAAAAATTGTGGAAAATTTCATTTTCTTCACAAAATTCTTCAAAGGAAGTATTTTGTAATTCTCCTCCATGATCACTTCTAATTGATACAATTTTGGCTGATTGTTCGTTTTGGACTAGCTTGGCATAGTTTTTAAATGCTTTAAAAGCTTCATTTTTACTTTCCAAAAATAAGGTCCAAGTGAACCTTGAGTAATCATCAACAATTACTAGTCCATATGAGTTTCCACCAAGACTTTTGGTTCTTGATGGACCAAACAAGTCCATATGTATCAATTAGACAGTGGATGCTCTAAAAATATGACGGATGATGTAACAAAATTTTCAGCCTTAACTCTTGAGTCAAAGGGATATGTAGTCTATGGAGACAACAACAAAGGAAAAATTTTAGGCATTGGAAAAGTTGGTACAACCTCATCCCCCTCGATTGAAGATGTCTTATATGTTGAAGGTCTAAAACACAATCTCATAAGCATTAGCCAACTTTGCGACAAAGGATACAAGATAGCCTTCAACAAAGATGAATGCATCATCCAAAATGAAGTTACAAATGAAATTCAATTTTGTTACATCACCCGTCATATTTGTAGGTGTTCCACATATTTGAGGTACCTTGCGTGCATACCTACAAAATTGAAATCAAATTTTATTAGGTACCCAATGTGCTTTGGGTCATTGATTGTTAGTACCTTTCTTTACCCATATATAATGCCCTTTTGGAACACCAATGTTTCTAATGTGACAAGCATTAGGTAGGTGACCATTAAGACCACAATAAGAACATGTAGGAGTAAATCTATTTTTAGTAACATGTATATGAGATTTATTTTGAATACTTCTTTCTTTATAATGATGATCCTTTTTCATAATTATAATTTTTTCTTGATTGGATTGATTACTTGCTTTAACAAATATTGTCTTATTCAAGCTTGGTTTATCAAATTTTGAATATCCAATACCACTTTTGTCATTTGAGTATCTTTGCACATTTAAAATACTTTTCAATCCTATTTGTCCCTTTTCGTATCGTTCAATTACCCTATTTAATTGAACAATCTTGAAGGAGAGGGAGTCAAATTTATTACATATAAAATTCTGTTTTAGTTTTTCAGGATTCTTTTCCATAATGTCAACTTTTTCTTGAAGACTTGAGATTTGTTTCTTTTGTTTTGACACTAATTTAAATAGATTTTTACATTCAATCAGTAGTTCCTTAATGGCATTTTGAGCATCATTATATTCTACAATTAATTCATTATTAGTTTTATTGTGATGATGGGAGTCTATGTTACTAACCTCTTCTTCATCATCTGATTGATGCGATGCCATTAATGCAACATTAGCGTATTCTTCACTTTCTATTTCTGAAGATGAACTTACTTCATTGTCTTCCCATTTAAATAGATTTTTACATTCAATCAGTAGTTCCTTAATGGCATTTTGAGCATCATTATATTCTACAATTAATTCATTATTAGTTTTATTGTGATGAGGGGAGTCTATGTGACTAACCTCTTCTTCATCATCTGATTGATGCGATGCCATTAATGCAACATTAGCGTATTCTTCACTTTCTATTTCTGAAGATGAACTTACTTCATTGTCTTCCCATGCTATCTATGCCTTCTTAAGTGTCTTTCTTTTTTATGGCATTCTTCTTAACAAGGTTTGGACAGTCTGCCTTGATATGTCCTTGCTTTCCGCATTCAAAGCAAGTGAAGTTTTGATTTGAAGTAGAACTATCTCTCTTTCTGAAACTTTTCTTTTTGAAAGTTCTGTCATTTTTAAGAAACCTACCAAATTTCTTAACAAGGAAAGTAATGTTTTCATCTTCATCTCAATTGCCGTCTTTGATTTGTTCTCTTGATTCGGTCTTTAGAGCAATGTTTTTGGTCTTCTTTTCTTGACTTTCATTTTTTTATAACCTTCCAAGTTCTATTTCGTGCTCTTGACGTTTTCCAAATAGTGCAGAAAGAGAAATTTTGGATAGGCTTTTCTTTTCGGAGATTGCTGTCACTTTTGGTTGCCAAGCCCTTGTTAATGATCTTAATACTTTTAGATTTAATTCATCATTGGTGAAGATTTTTCCGAGTGCCGTCAAGTGGTTGGTTAAGTGGGATAACCTTTTCTATAAGTCTAGAATAGACTCTCCGGGCTACATTTCGAAATAACTCATATTCGTGTGATAGTGTATTGAGTTTAGATCTTTTAACCTCAATGGTGCCTTCATGAGTTACTTCTAATGTATCCCATATTTCTTTAGCTGTTTTACAGTGAGATATACGAAAAGATTCATTCATTCCTAGTGTTGATTGTAGCATATTTTTAGCCTTCTTATCGAACAACACTTTTCTTTTATCATCATCACTCCAATAATTCTTTATCTTTATTTCTTCTTTGTTTTTGATGACTGTTTTTGGAATGTGAGGACCATTTTCAACTGCATCCCATATGTCGTCTCCTTGTGCTTCAAGATACGTTTGCATACGTATCTTCCAAAAATCGTAGTGCTCTCCAACAAAGCATGGGGGTTTGTTACTACTACCACCATCTCTGAAAACAGGTTGTGCGGAAGCCATGAGTAATGATCGAGGAGTAAGTTAACTTAACCTGCTCTGATGCCAATTGTAAGTACAAAGGTACGCCTAAGGGGGGGGGGGGTGAATTAGGAGTTAGGAAATTTTCTTGTTTTCAGCGATATGGTAGTTGAATTTTCTGAGTTAATATAGTGACTTAATGATAAGTAAGTGCAGTAAATAAATGAACAAAATAGAATTATCCCGGTTCTCCTTATAACCAAGGGTACATAAGTCCTCTTGCACACCACAAGAGATTAATCCACTTATTGTCAGAAAATATACAACTTTCACCCTGGGATTCCTGCTACAAACTTCTAACAATACATTTAAGATAGCACACCACTATCTTAGATTAGGCTACTTTAAGAAAGTACAACTTTCTTTTACAAGTGATACAATATGATTTTGAGTAAGGATAAAGGAGAGGTATAATGATTTCAATCCAATAATACTTCAACTACTTTGAGAACCTTTCTGAATGATATGAAAACGAAATGCAAGTACTTTGTAAAAACAAGAATTTTGTTCAAAGTTATTCAAGGTATTTATTCAAGGATTGTGTAGTTTTGATCTGAAGTTATGGTGTATTTATACTCCATAAACATCTCTTCAGATTCGTGGCCAATGATCCAAGAGGTTTGATGAACGAATACAATGATCTGGAGCCATTTTAGATCTGAAAAATTGTATTGCTTCCAGTTGTATTTGAATATAGGATGTGTGTATTCGAATACACCTCTTTGTAACATTCAAATTTATTCAAAATCTGCACCTTGTATTCGAATACACATTTCATGTAGTCGAATATAGATTCGTGAAATTTGCCACTGACTTACTTTGTATTCGACTACAGAAGGTCGTAGTCGAATACAAATGCAAAGTTTTAGCTACCGACTTGCTTTGTATTCGACTACATATATTGGCGGATCTTCTTGGGAGCGGGAAGGAGCCACGATACCCCCTATATTTTTTACTTTCTTTTATTTATTTATACATATATATATATATATATATATATATATATATATATATATATATAATAACTAACGGTATATTATGAAAAAATAACTGTGATAAATTATTAAAATATCCTTAAACTATGTGACACAACAACTTCTGTATATACATAAACTATGTGATATAGAAGGATAAACTAACTAATCTCGAACCAACAAACTCTAACACCATCTTAATCATTTGATATATCATATAGTGTGATACTATTTTTTAATTGTGAATGGTTTTAATTAATATGTGTATTTTTGTAGGAGTGACACGATATTTAAACATAAAAAAATTGATGATTTTTCAAGAAGAAATTTTTTTTGACAAAGATGAAAATTATAAAATGGATATATTTTATTTGATTGAATTGTGTGAATTGTGTGATTTGTGAAAATTATGTGACTTGTGAATATTGTGTGACTTGTGAAAATTGAAATTCTATTTTTTTTTTCAACTTGTCTACTATGTATGAATTGTGTGATATTCTAAAAAAAACTATACGACTTTTAAAAATTTCAATTATAATATTTAAATTTTAATTATAATATTTCAGTTAAT
Source organism: Cicer echinospermum (assembly GCA_002896215.2). Classification (NCBI taxonomy): domain Eukaryota; kingdom Viridiplantae; phylum Streptophyta; class Magnoliopsida; order Fabales; family Fabaceae; genus Cicer; species Cicer echinospermum. The sequence goes on from PGTU02003013.1 coordinate 12,034, forward strand.
ACTTGTCGCTCCCCGGCTCCCCCAAATATTTTGTGCAAGATCCGACGCTGACTACATATGGTCGTAGTCGAATACAAATGTGAGGCTTTTGCTTCTGACTTGCTTTGTATTCGACTACAGCATGCTGTATTCGAATACACTTTTGTATTTTGTCAAAAATATTAATTTTAAGACTTTGTTAATGTAATTTTGACTTTTGAAAATACTTTATTTGCATATGGAAATATGAATGGTTCTCATGTATTTTAGGTATTGGTTGTATCATTTACCTTTACATTTAAACATCTAGTATGTTTGGAGTTAAAGCTTATTAATGAAGATGTTTGAACTTCTTTTTGAGCTTGTTGCTTTGATCATAATTGTTGATCTTTGTCTTCATCAAAAACATGTTGTTTACATAGGTTACCACCAGAGTGTGAGATTGAGTTTAGCATTGACCTTGTACCAGGTACTGGACCCATATCCATGGCACCGTATAGGATGTCTCCCTTAGAATTATCTGAGCTTAAGAAGCAATTGGAAGAGCTTTTAGATAAACAATTTATAAGGCCTAGTGTGTCACCATGCGGTGCACCTATGTTGTTGGTTAAGAAGAAGGATTGCTCTATGAGATTGTGTGTGGATTGTCGCCAACTTAATAAAGTGACAATCAAGAATAAGTATTCGCTACCCATGATAGATGACCTTATGGACCAATTGAGAGGATCTTGTGTGTTTAGTAAGATCGACTTGAGATCAGGTTATCATTAAATCCGAGTGAAGTCTTCTGATATCCCTAAAACCGCCTTTAGAACCCGTTATGGCCATTATGAGTATTTGGTTATGCCTTTTGGTGTGACTAATGCACCAGTAGTGTTTATGGATTATATGAACCGGATCTTTCATCCTTACTTAGACTAATTTGTGGTTGCTTTTGTAGATGTTATCTTAGTGTACTCTAAGACTAAGGAAGAGCATGGCAAACATTTAAGGATAGTTTTGCAAACCCTTAAGGAGAAACAATTATTTGTCAAGTTGTCTAAGTGTAAATTTTGGTTAGAGGAAGTAAGTTTCCTAGGACATGTAATTTCAAAAGGTGGAATAGTCGTTGATCCTTCCAAGGTGGAGAGTGTATTAGAATGGAAAACACCTAATTCAGTGACTGAGATTAGAAGTTTCCTAGGATTGGAGGTTATTATCGTAGATTCATAGAAGGATTCTCCAAGTTGGCCTTACCTTTAACTAAGTTGACCCGAAAAGGGGAATTGTTCATGTGGGATACCCATTGTGAGAATAGTTTTCAAGAGCTTAAGAAACGATTGACCTCTGCACCGATCTTAGTGTTACCTGACCTGAGTGAACCCTTTGTAGTATATTGTGATGCGTGTGGTTCAAGATTAGGTGGAGTACTTATGCAGGATGGGAAGGTGGTAGCATATGCTTCTAGGCAACTAAAGATTCATGAGAGAAACTACCCTACCCATGACCTAGAACTAGCTGCAGTTATCTTTGTACTTAAGATGTGGAGACATTATTTATATGGATCTAGATTTGAGGTTTTTAGTGACCATAAGAGCCTTAAGTATCTTTTTAACCAGAAGGAGTTGAACATGAGACAATGTAGGTGAATGGAATTTCTTAAAGATTTTGATTTTGAGCTTAACTATCATCCTATAAAGGCCAATGTAGTGGCTGATGCCTTGAGTAGGAAGACTTTGAGTGTGTCACCATAGTGAGTTGTTGGAACAGTTTAGAGACCTTAGTTTAGTTTGTGAAGTGACACCAGAAAACATTAAATTGGGAATGTTGAAGGTAACTAGTGGACCATTGGAAGAGATTGAAAATAATCAGAAATTGGATTTATACATTTTAGATAAGTTACAGTCAATAGACCAAGGGAGAGAACCTGATTTTAAAATAGGTGTGGATGGAATTTTGAGATTTAAGGATAGAATTTGCGTACCCGATGTAGATGAGTTAAGAAAGATGATCTTAGAGGAAGGACATAGGAGTTGTCTAAGTATTCACCCTGGAGCCACAAAGATGTATAAAGACCTCAATAAAATATTTTGGTGGCTAAAAATGTAAAAAGATGTTGCTGAGTTTGTGTATGCTTGTCTGACCTGTCAAAAGTCTAAGGTAGAACACCAAAAACCTTCAGGTTTGATGCAACCTTTGAGTATTCCCGAATGGAAGTAGGATAGCATCTATATTGACTTTGTTGTAGACTTACCTCGAACTCCAAAAATCTATGATAGTATTTGGGTTATTGTGGATAGATTAACTAAATATGCTCACTTTATTCTGATAAGCATAACTTATTCTATGGAAACATTAGCTGAAATATACATAAAGGAAATTGTGAAGTTGCATGGAATCCCATCAGGTATAGTCTCAGATAGAGACCATTGGTTTACCTCTAAGTTTTGGCAAGGTTTACAAAGCGCTTTAGGTACGAACCTTAGGATAAGTTCAGTGTAAGACCCATAATTTTAAAGTACCTTTTATGTATTTTTGGTATATTTTGGATTTTGGCTCGGAGGCTTTTAAGCCAAAGTTAATAATATTTTGGAGTTTTATAATCAAAAAGATATTTCGATCAAATTAGAATTTCTCGTCGACAAATAAATTGAATTTAACTGCGGAAAATACTTTACGGTTAATTTAGGCGTTTCGGGTGAAACGGTAATTTAATAAATATCTAGATTTTGAGATATTTGTTATGTTATATTTATTATATATATATATGTTTGCTTGGAGGGAAAAGAAAGGAAAACTAGAAGGAAGGAAAAGGAAAAGAAAATAGTATATAAGGAAGGAAGGAAAAAGGAAGAAAGGAAAAACAAAGGAAAGAATAGAAAGGAAGGAAAATCTTCAATTCCATCTTCTTCCTCTGAAAACTCACGCAAGGAACCAAGAAAAATTCATCCTTCTCCATTTTTTCGTTTTCGTTGCTTCCTTTTCTTCCAAACTAGTGACCCAAGGTTGGGTGTGAGTTAGATCAAGGTTTTTGCAACTCCACTCTTCCTCTTTGATTCGAAAACGAAGAAATACGGTTTTTGAGATCCAAACACAAACCCCTCCGTTTCTTCTAGATCCAAACCTCATTTCTCGAAGAGATAGAAGGGAAAGTTGCTCACCTCCGTGCTACGGTGCTAGTGCACTAATTTGGAAGCGGCGTTGCGAGCGGAGATTTTACCAGAATTTCTCGCGGAACCGGAAACTCTCGATAAAGCTAACATTGAGGTAAGGGCTCCTTCCAAACTTCTAGCTTGCATTAGGGACTTATCTGTAGTTGTGTGGGAAGGAAATTGTTAGGGTTAAATGTATCGATTTGGGGAAAAACCAAACTCGTGCGTTATGGGTAAAACCCTAAGAGTTAGATTTTGTTTATAGTGATGAATGTTTCTTGGTAAATGAATTTGAATGTCATTGTGTATGATTATGGGTAAATGAAACTTGATGTTTGTTAATTGGTGTGGTTGCTGTGAATTATGGTTTGAATGTGAAAGTATGTTTGAATTTGTTTCTGTGGAATTTGAAAACCATTAGAGTTAAACGAGTATTAAAAATGGGGAATCTTTTAATACCTCAGTTTGCTTAATGTGTATTTGAGGAAAATGCTTAAGTTAACTGGGCGTTGAGAATGGGGAATCTCTTAATGTCTCGGTTACTTAACTATCGTTTTTGAAAATCGTTTCGGTAAATGAGTATTAAGAATGGGGAATCTCTTAATGACTCGTTTACTGAATGTCTTGCGAGAAAATCGTTTAAGTCAAAAGTATATTAAGAATGGGGAATCTCTTAATATGACTGTTTGCTTCACGTTTTGTTTTGAAAATCATTAAGTTAAATCGGTATTAAGAACGGGGAATCTCTTAATGACTTATTTAATTAATGTTGTTTGAAAGTCGTTTTAAGTTAAATGGGTATTAAAAATGGGGAATCTTTTAATATCTGCATTTGCTTAACGATTGTTGTGAATGGAGTCTGTGTATGCTCATGCATTTCATTTGGTAAAATTGTGTCGACCCGTGATAGGTGACACCTTGGTAAACTGTATTGACCCGTGATAGGTTGTACGTTTACGATTTACTATTTAGTAATTCGTGTTGACCCGTGATAGGTGACACCTTGGTAAACAGTACTGACCCGTGATAGGTGGTACGTTTTACGAGTTACTATTTAGAAGATCGAGTTGACCCGTGATAGGTGACACCATGGTAAACTGTACTGACCCGTGATAGGTGGTACATTTACGATTTACATTTTTGGTGAATTGTGCTGACCCGTGATAGGTGGCACCTAGGTAAACAGTACTGGTCTGTGATAGGCGGTACGTTTACGATTCCCGCTTTTTCTTTTAAGTAAATCTTGTTGACCCGTGATAGGTGACACCTCGGTAAACTGTACTGACCCGTATAGGTGGTACGTTTATGATTTACGCATTTTAGTAAATCGTGCTGACCCGTGATAGGTGGCACCTCGGTAATTGGTACTTTGGCCTGCGATAGGCGGTACAATTATGATTTACGGCCCTTCGAGGAGGGTTTGGTTGGGAATTCCGAGTCCATGCATTTTGGCATATACGCATTGCATTAGGGTGCTTGGCACACGAGTCGTGTTTGATTGAGTTTTATGATTGAGTGATTTGAATTTGATTTATCGTGTTAATTGCGTTGAAAATGCTAAGTGTTATGTGTTGATTATTGTGTGTAAGTAAGATGGTTATCGAGATCCCAATTGCCGTGGTAATCGCGTAGAAATTGTTAAGTGTTAAGCTGTGAACATGATTAGGAATGACTTAGGTTAATTCATGAAGTTTTGGAAAAATGATCAGGGAAATCGATTCCCCAATCGATTGGATGGAAGTCAGGGGCTTGGCCAAATGAACAAAATCGATTAGCCAATCGATTCTGTAAATCAGTTTTTTAAAAATCCCTTTCGAAATCGATTGCCAAATCGATTGGCAATTAAGTCAGGGGCTCAGCTATCCTGTCAATCGATTGCCCAATCGATTGAATCAAGCCAGAGTTCAAAATTTCACTAAAAACCTTCAGGAAATCGATTTGGAAATCGATTGGTAATAAGTCAGGGGCTCCGTTATCCTGTCAATCGATTGGCAAATCGATTGATTCAGCCCAGGATTCTATTTTCATTAAAAATCTTCACCCCAATCGATTGCCCAATCGATTGGCTCAGTGAAAATCCTCATTTTTAGTTGTATGATTAATTTCTCTTTGACTTATCCATGTCTTGTTTTATTATGTGTTAATTAGGAGATCGAGAACTGCATTTTACCTTCATTTTCATTGGCAATGTACTGTATGAACTTTTCGCATATTGAAAATCCTGTTAAGGTGCATGCTTAGTTAAAAAGTTGTTTTTGAGCATTCAAAAACTTAATTGCTATGTGTTAACTGTTATTTTCTGGTTGGTGACCCTTTACACTATTGTGGAAAATCTGGGCTTTGCCCTCAGATGAGAGTCAGGACGGCCCTACCGGTTCGTACCCTACGGACAGGAATGGAGATGGGAATGCTTGACTGCAGTTGTGTTAGGAGGATCTCACGGGGCGCGTGGAGATTACTCAGGGGTGTATAGCTTTTTGGTAGAAATGATCAGATTAGGATGATGTATAGGGACTAGGGATCCTTCTTTTTGGTTTGGAGTATTTTTATGTTTGGAAAACTGTACTCATACAAATATTATCAGTTTGATATCATCTTTGGATGGGTTCCATGTGCCATTTGATGTTTATGTAAAAATGTTTTGGATTTATAATTGGAGAAACTTTTCCGCTGCGTAAACTATAATGACTCAATTATTTATCCAAAAGCATTTCCTGATTTATTTCTTTGTTCGTTTTTAATTACTTTTAGAAAAAAAAAAATATACCCTCGCTTTGAAAAACGGGGTGTTACATTCAGCCTACCACCCACAAACAGATGGTCAGACTGAGTGAACAAATCAATCTCTCAAAGACTTTTTTGAGAGCTTATGTGTTGGAACAAAATGGAAGTTGGGATAGCTTTTTTCCACTTATAGAGTTTACCTATAACAATAGTTTCCACTCTAGCATTGAAATGGCCCCTTTTAAGGCGTTGTATGGGAGAAGGTGTAGGGCCCCTCTGTGTTGGTTTGCGACGGGTAATAACCTTGTGTTAGGACCTGAGATTGTTCAACAGACTACTGATAAAGTAAAAATAATTCAGGAAAAGATGAGAGCATCTCATAGTAGGCAAAAGAGTTACCATGATAAAAGAAGGAAAAACCTCGAATTTCAAGAAGGTGATCATGTATTTTTGAGAGTTACTCCAACAACTAGGGTTGGTCAGCCATTAAAAATGCGAAAGCTTACTCCTTGGTTTATAGGACCTTACCAAATTCTTAAACGTCGCATATCAGATCGCGTTGCCTCTGTCTCTTTCTAATCTTCATAGTGTCTTTCACGTGTATCAACTTCGCAAGTACATTTTCGATCCTTCACATGTAATCGAGTCAAACAAGGTCCAAATAAAAGAGAATCTAACTTTTGAGACCTTACCGCTACGGAATAAAGACCGAAAGGTCAAGGAATTAAGGGGTAAGACAATTTCATTGGTTAAGGATGTTTAGGGAGGTGCTACGTGGGAAGTCGAAAGCCAGATGCGCGATTCTTATCCAGAATTGTTTCCGTCTAGTAAATTTCGAGGACAAAATTTTCTTCAATATGGCGAGAAATTTAACACCCCAATTTCTCATTACCTTATTTTAATAGTATAATGATACACTACTATTATTATATGAGTGTTAATATGTTCTAATTTCTTTAGGTGTGTGTCTTGTGTGTTTGCCTTAGTAATTGATTTAAAATCACTAATAGTTACTTTAACTCTAATAGAATGGGTTAATAATAATAAATAATAATAATAATAATAATAATAACCTAGGTTGGTACACTATGTAATATATATATATATATATATATATATATATATATATATATATATATATATATATATATATAGATAATCGCATAAAGAAAGAACAGGATTAGTTTTTCTCTTTACCAATAGCCGCTTGCTCTGTTGCCACCGGCCCATGTTTTCTAATACTAAAACAATATAACTATACCCTACAACCAGGTAAACCTTTCCTATTACCATTAAATTGTTATATTGTAATCCGAATAAAAAGAGGGGGAACTAGTACGCTTGATTGGTTTGTTATGATGAACGCATCTCAACGTTTTGGTAAATTTCCATTGTACAATTTTGAACTAAGTCTTGATCTTATAGAATTGATGGAAACTATAAGAGTTGTCTTGAAATCGTGGTCTTCATACTGTTTCGTTGCATTTTATTTTTCTATTATGCTTTATTCTTTTGCTTGTAATCTCAGTTTTCATATTTTGTTGTTTATATTGGTGAAATACCTATTGTAACACCCCGTTTTTCAAAGCGAGGGTGTATTTTTTTTTTTAAAAGGAATTAAAATAAAACAGAGAAATAAATCAGGAAATGCTTTTGGATAAATAATTGAGTCATTATAATTTACGCAGCGGAAAAGTTTCTTCAATTATAAATCCAAAACATTTTTACATAACATCAAATGGTACATGGAACCCATCCAAAGATGATATCAAACTGATAATATTTGTATAAGTACAGTTTTCCAAAACTAAAGTACTCCAAACCAAAAAGAAGGACCCCTAGTCCCTATACATCATCCTAATCTGATCATCCTACCAAAAAGCTATACACCCTGAGTAATCTCCACGCGCCCCGTGAGATCCTCCTAACGTAACAGCAGTCAAGCGTTCCCATCTCCATCCCTGTCCATAGGGTACGAACCAGTAGGGCCGTCCTGACTCTCAACTGAGGGCAAAGCCCAGATTTCCACAATAGTGTAAAGGGTCACCAACCAGAAAATAACAGTTAACACATAGCAATTAAGTTTTTGAATGCTCAAAACAACTTTTTAACTAAGCATGCACCTTAACAGGATTTTCAATATGCGAAAAGTTCATACAGTACATTGCCAATGAAAATGAAGGTAAAATACAGTTCTCGATCTCCTAATTTAAACACATGATGAAACAAGACATGGGTAGATTCATGAGCAATTAATCATACAATTAAAAAATGAGGATTTTCACTGAGCCAATCGATTGGGCAATCGATTGGGGTGAAGATTTTTAATGAAAATAGAATCCTGGGCTGAATCAATCGATTTGGCAATCGATTGACAGGATAACGGAGCCCCTGACTTAATACCAATCGATTTCCAAATCGATTTCCTGAAGGTTTTTAGTGAAATTTTGAACTCTGGCTTGATTCAATCGATTGGACAATCGATTGATAGGATAGCTGAGCCCCTGACTTAATGGCCAATCGATTGGGCAATCGATTTCGAAAGAGATTTTCAAAAAAACTGATTACAAAATCGATTGGCTAATCGATTTTGTTCATTTGGCCAAGCCCCTGACTTCCATCCAATCGATTGGGAAATCGATTTCCCTGATCATTTTTTCAAAAATTCATGAATTAACCTAAGTCATTCCTAATCAAGTTCACAACTTAACACTTAGCAATTTCTACGCGATTACCACGGCAATTGGGATCTCGATAACCATCATACTTACACACAATAATTAACACATAACACTTAGCATTCTCAACGCAATTAACACGATAAAATCAAATTCAAATCAAATACGACTCGCGTGCCAAGCACCCTAATGCAATGCGTATATGCCAAAATGCATGGACTCGGAATTCCAAAACCAAAACCCTCCTCGAAGGGCCGTAAATCATAATTGTACCGCCTATCGCAGGCCAAAGTACCAATTACCGAGGTGCCACCTATCACGGGTCAGCACGATTTACTAAAATGCGTAAATCATAAACGTACCACCTATCACGGGTCAGTACAGTTTACCGAGGTGTCACCTATCACGGGTCAACACGATTTACTAAAAGAAATAAGCGGGAATCGTAAACGTACCGCCTATCACAGACCAGTACTGTTTACCTAGGTGCCACCTATCACGGGTCAGCACAATTCACCAAAAATGTAAATCGTAAATGTACCACCTATCACGGGTCAGTACAGTTTACCATGGTGTCACCTATCACGGGTCAACGCGATTTTCTAAATAGTAATTCGTAAACGTACTACCTATCACGGGTCAGTACAGTTTACCAAGGTGTCACCTATCACGGGTCAACACGAATTACTAAATAGTAAATCGTAAACGTACAACCTATCACGGGTCAATACAGTTTACCAAGGTGTCACCTATCACGGGTCGACACAATTTACCAAATGAAATGCATGAGCATACACAGACTCCATTCACAACAATCGTTAAGCAAATGCAGATATTAAAAGATTCCCCATTTTTAATACCCATTTAACTTAAACGACTTTCAAATAACATTAATTAAATAAGTCATTAAGAGATTCCCCGTTCTTAATACCGATTTAACTTAATGATTTTTCAAAACAAAACGTTAAGCAAACAGTCATATTAAGAGATTCCCCATTCTTAATATACTTTTGACTTAAACGGTTTTCTCGCAAAACATTCAGTAAACGAGTCATTAAGAGATTCCCCATTCTTAATACTCATTTACCGAAACGATTTTCAAAAACGATAGTTAAGTAACCGAGACATTAAGAGATTCCCCATTCTCAACGCCCAGTTAACTTAAGCATTTTCCTCAAATACACATTAAGCAAACCGAGGTATTAAAAGATTCCCCATTTTTAATACTCGTTTAACTCTAATGGTTTTCAGATTCCACAAAAACAAATTCAAACATACTTTCACATTCAAACCATAATTCACAACAACCACACCAATTAACAAACATCAAGTACGAACACACCAAATACAACGAACACAAATTACGCAACATAACACCCAGATACATCCAATTTCATTTACCACGAAACATTCATCACTATAAACAAAACCTAACTCTAAGGTTTTTTACCCATAACACACTAGTTTCGTTTCTCCCCAAATCGATACATTTAACCCTAACAAATTCCTTCCCACACGACTACATATAAGTCCCTAATGCAAGCTAGAAGTTTGGAAGGAGCCCTTACCTCAACGTTAGCTTTATCGTGCGTTTCCGGTACCGCGAGAAATTCCGGTAAAAATCTCCGCTCGCAACGCCGCTTCCAAATTAGTGCACTAGCACCGTAGCACGGAGGTGAGCAACTTTCCCTTCTATCTCTTCGAGAAATGAGGTTTGGATCTAGAAGAAACGGAGGGGTTTGTGTTTGGATCTCAAAACCGTTTTTTCTTCGTTTTCGAATCAAAGAGGAAGAGTGGAGTTGCGAAAACCTTGATCTAACTCACACCCGACCTTGGGTCACTAGCTTTGAAGAAAAGGAAGCAACGAAAACAGAAATGGAGAAGGATGGAATTTTGGTTTTCTTGCGTGATGTTCAGAGGAAGGAGATGGAAATTTGGGAATTTCTTCCTTTCTTTTTCTTTCCTTTGCTTTTCCTTTCTTCCTTTTTCCTTCCTTCCTTTATATACTATTTTCTTTTCCTTTTCCTTCCTTCTAGTTTTCCTTTCTTTTTCCTCCTCCAAGCAAACATACATATAAATAATAAATATAACTTAACAAATATCTCAAAATCTAGATATTTATTAAATTACCGTTTCACCCGAAACGCCTTAAATTCTCCGTAAAGGATTTTCCACAGTTAAATTCAATTTATTTATCGACGAGAAATTCTAATTGGCATCGAAATATCTTTTTGATTATAAAACTCCAAAATATTATTAACTTTGGCTTAAAAGCCTCCGAGCCAAAATCCAAAATATACCAAAAATACATAAAAAGGTACTTTAAAATTATGGGTCTTACATTACTCCCCCCTAAAATTAGTTTCGTCCTCGAAACTATGCATCGATAAATAACTCTCAGTGTTGTTCCCTCATCTTGCTCTCCAGTTCCCAAGTCGCATCTCCAGTAATTGGGTTCCAGATCACCTTGACCAACGAAACATCCTTGGTCCTCAACCGCTTAATCTTCCTGTCATCAATCCTCACGGGTGGTACTTCGAACGACAGGTTATCCTTTAGCTGGATTGTGTCTGGTTCGATCACGTGAGATGGATCTGCGAGGTACTTCCTCAATTGTGACACATGAAACACGTCATGAATATTGGACAGTATCGGAGGTAATGCAATCCGATAAGCAACCGGCCCGATCCGTGCAGAAATCTGATATGGTCCAATGAATTTAGGAGTCAACTTCTTCGATTTCAAGGCTCTACCTACTCCAGTAGTAGGTGTGACTCTCAGAAATACATGGTCACCCTGTTCGAATTCCAAAAGTCTGCGAGCTTGTCCCATAACTCTTCTGGCGATCTTGTGAAGTCTTCATTTTCTCCTTGATCTTCCTTACTTTAGCTGTGGTCTGTTGCACCATCTCTGGTCCGACAATCATATTCTCACCGTCTTTATACCAACACAAGGGCGTCTGACACTTGCGCCCGTATAAAGCTTCATATGGTGCCATTCCAATACTTGCGTGGAAACTATTGTTGTAAGTGAACTCAATCAACGGAAGTACATCATCCCAACTTCCTCTATCATCTAAAACACATGCCCTCAACAGATCTTCCAAGGACTGATTCGTCCTTTCAGTCTGTCCGTCCGTTTGTGGATGGTAAGCTGAACTCAATCGTAGCTTCGTTCCCAACGCTTCGTGCAATGCTCCCCAAAAATGCGATGTGAACTTCGGGTCAAGGTCTGACACAATGCTCGATGGTACCCCGTGTAACCTCACAATTTCAGCAATGTAGATCTCCGTTAGCTGATCTACCTTATAGGTGGTCCTTACCGGCAAAAAGTGAGCAGATTTAGTTAGTCGATCCACTATCACCCATATGGAATCATTCTTTCTCCTTGTCTTTGGTAATCCGGTTATAAAATCCATGGAAATGCTGTCCCACTTCCATTCAGGTATATCTAAAGGTTGCAACATTCCAGCGGGTCGCTGATGTTCCACCTTCGCTTTCTGACAAGTTAGACAAGTGGATACATATTCCGCCACACGTCTCTTCATTCCTGGCCACCAAAAATTCTGCCGCAAATCCTGATACATCTTTGTTGCTCCAGGGTGAATACTCAGCTTACTCTTATGCGCCTCTTCTAAAATCGTTTTCCGCATATCTGTAATGGCTGGTACACAAGTCCTACCATTAACACCGCAAAACATTATCTGCCCCAATCTTGAACTCAGTCGTCTTCCCTTGTACTATTAGATTCCTCTTCTCTTGAATTAAGACGTCATCCTGAGAATTCGCAATGTCTTCAAGTAATCCACTCGAGATCTTAATCATTCCGAATTTCAAAATTCCCAGTGCAAACTCTACGTTCAAGTGCAAGTCTCTAAAAGCTTCCCACAACTCTTGTTGTCTAGCCATAATCAGTGAAGACACCGATACACTTCTTCTGCTCAACGCATCAGCCACTACATTGGCCTTCCCAGGGTGGTACTGCAGTGTGAAATCAAAGTCCTTAAGAGTCTCCATCCATCGTCTCTGGCGCATGTTCAACTCCTTCTGATCAAACAAATATTTCAAGCTTTTATGGTCGCTGAACACGGTGAACGTGCACCCATATAAATAATGCCTCCAGATCTTTAATGCAAAAACAACCGCGGCAAGCTCCAAATCATGAGTAGGATAGTTCCTCTCATGAATCTTCAATTGTCTCGAGGCATAAGCCACAGCTTTCTTGTGTTGCATCAGGACACACCCCAACCCTTGGTGAGATGCATCACAATAAACTTCATAGGGTTCTTCTGATTGCGGTAATACCAATACAGGTGAGGTCGTCAATTTTCTCTTTAGTAACTGGAAGTTTTCTTCACACTTCTCCGTCCAAGCGAACGGTTGATCTTTTCTGGAAAGTTGTGTCAGTGGAGCCACAATCTTAGCAAAACCTTCGATAAACCTCCTGTAGTACCCTGCCAGTCCTACAAAACTCCGTATGTCAGTGACAGTCTGAGGCTGTTTCCAAGCAAGAACCGCCTCAATCTTAGCCGGATCTACAACGATTCCTTCCTTGGTTATCACATGTCCCAAGAAATTCACTTTCTCTAGCCAAAATTCACACTTCGACAGGTTGGCATACAATCGCTTCTCGCGTAAAATCTCAAGAACTTGTCGCAAATGTTCTCCGTGCTCTTCTTCAGTCCTTGAATAAATCAATATATCATCAATGAATACCACCACGAATTTATCAAGAACGAATTAAAGATCCTGTTCATGTAGTCCATGAAAATTGTCGGTGCATTGGTAACTCCAAATGGCATAAACCAGGTATTCATAATGTCCGTAGCGGGTTCTGAAAGCTGTTTTCTGAATGTCTCCTTCCCTTACTCGGATCTGATGGTACCCCGACTTCAAATCAATCTTCGAAAATATCGCGGCCCCTCTCAATTGATCCATCAAATCATCGATTCGTGGCAAAGGATAACGATTCTTGATAGTTGCCTTGTTAAGCTGTCTATAATCCACACATAGGCGCGAGCTTCCGTCCTTCTTCTTAACTAGCAAAACTGGAGCACCCCATGGTGATACACTTGGTCTGATGAATTTTCTTCTCCAACAAGTCTTCAATTTGGCCTTTGAGCTCATTTAATTCCAATGGCGACATTCGATAAGGTGCCATTGAAATGGGGTCCCGTTCCTGGGTGCAAATCAATGAAGAATTCCACTTCTCTTACCGGTGGCAATCCTGGAATTTCCGTTGGAAATACATCCCGATACTCGTTGACAAGTATCACATCTTCTATTTCCACATTTATCCTTGCCTCTACATTTGCTAGAGACAAAAAACTCATGAGTCCCTTCACTTAGCGACACTCGGAGTTTGTTAGCAGCTAAATACTTAACAACTCCTGGTTCAGGGAAAAGAACCAATTTACGAGCACAATCCAAGATCACATAATGATAAGACATCCAATCCATACCGAGGATGACCTCGAGTGATTGTAGCGGTAAACAAATTAGATTAACCAAGAAATCCCTATTCTGTATAGTCATCCGACAATGTAAACATGCAGAATTTACGGTTAAGGTCTTAGCAGGTGTGGAAACAACCAAATCAAAAGGTAAAGCAGACACAGATAACTTCAAGCGATTCACACAGTCCAGAGCAATGAAGGAATGGGTTGCCCCCGAATCCAAGAGTGCAGTTAGAGTGTTACCTGCAATCTCACAATCACGCTAAATCAGATTACCAGATGGGTTTCCCTCTTCAGCATTCACACAATAAATGCGTCCTCTAGCGTATAGGACGGGTAGCCCTAGCTACATTCACCACTGGTTCCACCTTTGGAGTCGTGCAATCCCTTGCCATGTGCCCCGACTTCCGACAATTGTGACAGATGGGGAGGTTAGTGGTACAAGCACTAGCATAGTGACCTTCTCCCCCACATCGGAAACATCGAAGCACTTGCCCCATTTGCCTTCCGAAATTCTGATTCCCGGGCGACTCTGCCCACCGTTGTTATTCTGGGTCGATTATAAGGTTTGGCAACTTGCTTCCCCTTGTTCTGATAATTCGCCCGACTAGGGCCTCCCGAATTAAAATTCCCTATTCGGCTAGCCCTCTTGTTTTTCATATCCTCCACTTCTCTACATTTCTCCACCAGCGCTTGGAAACGTTGAATTCCCAAGGGTAAAACGGAATCTTGAATCTCATACTTCAATCCGTCTTGGAAACGATGACACATGAATGGTTCATCATTTTCTTCCCGGAAAGAACCTGAAGTGTCTCGATAGTGATTCAAATTTGGCAGCATATTCGCCCACAGTCATGCTCCCCTGGTGAAGTTTCAGAAAGTCGTCACCCAATTTCGTCCTGGTACTCATCGGGAAGTATTTGTCTAAAAACTTTCTTTTAAACGATTCCCAGTTCACCTCCTCGTGGGCTGCTCCCATCAATAACCTTGCACTCCTCCACCAGTACTCAGCATCCCCAACAGCATATAAGTGGCATAGCTGACCTTCACTCCCGCCTGACACTTTATCATATCAAAGATCTTCTCCACTTCTTGGATCCATTGATCCGCCTTCTCTGAACCCTCATCTCCCTTGAACTTAGGAGGATGTA
>PGTU02003015.1:0-12706 GCA_002896215.2 Cicer echinospermum
CTCTTATGCCATAACCAGTTTTCATCAGAATTGGATAATAAACAACAGATAGTACTAGCAGGCAAAGCATTAAAATCAAGCATGTATATGTTATTGATCCTGTTACCTACCAACTTTATGTCTTTATTCTCCTTGTGCTCAATTATACAAGACTGAGATGTAAAGCATACCTGAAATCCCTTATCACATAGTTGACTTATACTAATCAAATTGTGCTTTAAATCCTTTACATAAAGAACGTCTTTGATCACTATAGTCAATTTGTTTCCTATGTCTCCCATACCGAGTATCTTACCTTTGTTATTGTCACCATATTTAACATATCCTCCATCTTTCAAGTTTAGAGACAAGAACTTTGACTTGTCTCTAGTCATATGCTTGGAACATCCATTGTCTAGGTACCATGAATGAGTCCTGGATGTCAAGCATATCTGCAAAATGTAATTTAAATTTTGGTTTTAGGTACCCAATTCAGATTGGGTCCTGGAGGGTTAGTTTCAAACATTGGTGTCTTTACTTTCCAAATTTGTTTCCATCCTTTGTTAGCCAGTTTTTTCAGTTTACAATTAAAAACAATATGACCCTTTTTACAACAAAAGTGACATGAAACAGCAGAGGATGAATTATAATTTGGTTTAGTAAAGATATCATGCATATGCTTAGATCTAACAAACTTCTGATTCTTTTTAGCATTCATGTTTTGTCTATAGCCAAGTCCAGATTTTTCATTTAGATTTCTTTGGTTTCCAAGAAGCATATCTAAATTGTTTTTACCACTATTGAACTTTTCTAAATCACATTTCAGTGCATAAGTTTCCTTTTTCAGATTTTCATTTGTGTCTTTAAGAGACTCATGTTTCAGCTTAATCTCTTCATAAAGCATGCACTTTTCTTCTAACAATTTCTTAGTGCTAATTAACTGTTTGATTACATTAACATATTCATCATGTAGTTCATTAAATACGTCATGTAATTCATCATAAGAAGGATTGGATTTAGAACTTACCTCACTATCAGAATCTGAATCTGTGTTGGCCATTAGACAAAGATTAGCTTCTTCTTCTTCTGAAGATGCAGATGACTCTTCATCATTATCATTCCAGACTATGTAGGCTTTTCTGGTCTTAGGAGGTGGTTGATTGCCTTTAGCTTTTGCAGTCTTATTTCTGTTTTGCAATTGGAAGCACTCATATTTTATATGTCCTATCTTCCCACACTCAAAGCAGGTTATTTTGCTGTCATGTGTCTTTGAGTTTGAGGGTTTTCTTGATTTGCTATCCTTCTTTTTCAGACTTTTTGAATTTTCTGACAAGTAATCCAATTTCAGAATCTTCATCGGTCCCACTATTTGACTCGTCAGTGCAGATCTCTTGTTCGGACTTTGTTTGATGTGCTTGGGCTTTCAGAGACAACCCTTTTCTTTTTCTGTCAGTCTGTTCAGCCTCACTCAGTCTATGCAGTTCCATCTCATGCTCTCTTAGTTTTCCAAATAGTGTGGCAATTGACATGCTACCAAGATCTTTTGATTATGCTATGGCAGTGATCTTTGGCCGCCGCTCTCTGGTCAAGCACCTCATCACTTTGTTGATTTGCTGCTCATTGTCAATCACCTTACCAAGAGCATTTAGATTGTTGGCTATGTGAGTAAATCTTGTCTGCATATCATTAACGGGCTCCTCTTTCTTCATGTTGAACAGCTCATACTCATGCATTAGCGTGTTGATTCGGGCCCTTTTTACATCTGTTGTTCCTTCATGCGTTTGTTGCAATGTGTCCCACATCTCCTTGGCAGTTTTGCAGTTACACACCCTGAAAAATTCGTCAACGCTTAAAGTAGAGGTAATAATGTTTTTAGACTTAGCATTTTATCCAACCTTTTTCTGGTCATCCTCAGACCAATCTGATCTGGGTTTTGGGATTGATGAATCACCTTTGCCAGCTATGGTTGGCACATAGGGACCATCTATTACTGCTTCTAGTATATCTAGACTACATGCTTCAAGAAAAATTAACATCCTCTCTTTCCAATACATGTAGGCAGCCCCATTAAATGCAGGGGGCCTAGCCAAGGATGCACCTTCTCCCAGAAATTCTACAGAGGTCATTTTCTTTTATGAGAGTTACTGTAAAAAAGATCAGGCTCTGATACCAATTGTAGGAAATTATGGCCTCTATTTGTTAAAAGTATATGAGAAATATCTTTACCAAATTTACAATATTATTAATCAGATTAATAATGATCGGTTACATAATTTATTCAGGAACAAAGATTCACAGTTGCATGAATTATCAATATAAGAGTACAGATATAATGCTTATTCAGAATATTAATCAAGACAAAAATTCACCAATATAAACATTCAAGAATAAGAATTCAAGCAATATAAAAAATAAATTGAAAAGATAAGAAAATCGTGCACCAGGATTTATACTGGTTCGGCTATCAGTTTGATAGCCTACATCCAGTCCTGAAATCCAAACCAGATTTCAGCCTTTCCAATAGAATCGACTTGAGTACGTTTTACAGATTGTCCAGCTCACACATGGCCTATCTATCCAACTCACTCGCTTCTATTACAATGCCACCTTATCCCTAGAGTTACTCGCCAAACCCTCACGAGATCAAGATGAGACTTCTTCTTGATGAACACACGCACCAACAAAGATAGTCACCAGTTTACACCACTGGATTTCTAGAACTTTCTTTACAGATTGTTTTTACAGAAAAGATAATATGAGGACAAATGATGATGACTCAATCACAATATGAATTTCACACAAAAAGGATTTGCCAGATGAGTATTTTGTGTGTGGTAACAATTATTTCTTTCAAAGTGTTTTTCCTGGTTTCTCTATTGTGAAAACGTGTACTGAATAATTATATCAAGTGTAGTGTATTGGTTGTTGAGAAAAAGTGATTGAATCAGCTTATATATATTCAGAAAAACATCAGGACAATCGATTTCTCAATCAATTTTATAAAAGTTTAAAACCAGCTTAATCGATTTCCCAATCGATTATCGGGTTTCTTGTTTTTCTTGAATCTTGAAACATATAAGCATGAATCGATTTGTCAATCGATTCTATTAATGCATAAATCATAAACTGATACTATGATTATATCAGAATCGATTGAGTAATCGATTATAGGTGTTTTGTTCAAACAACGAGATCAAAACAATCGATTGCTCAGTCGACGTATATTCATAGTCATAATCGATTTGGCAATGAGCTGAATTTTTCCTGTAACTCAAACACTTAGTTCAATCGATTTGTAAATCGATTTGGCTGATCATAATGACTCAGATATTTTTATGCAATCGATTTGCCAATCGACTCGACTGGTCACAGTGACTCCAATGTTTTAATCCAATCGATTTGCCAATCGATTTGGCTTGTTACAGTAGCTCAGCTATTTTGGTTGAAATTGATGTGCCAATCGATTATGCAACATGTTTTTGATAAATGATTAACCAGTTCATTCTTTCAATCGATTACCTAATCGATTGCCACAAAACTTGTAGTTTAAGAAACATAATTCAATTGATTGTCCAATCGATTTGGTTGATCACAGAACTCATTCCTGATGAAAAACTTTTTCACAATCGATTTGCCAATCAATTGATCCAATAATTGGTTGGTTCTGTAATCACAAAATCGATTACTCAATTGATATCCCAATCGATTGTCCAATGGATTGGATTAAACCCAGAACTCAGGTTTCACTAAAAACCTTTAAGTAATCGATTTCCCAATCGATTTACTTAGTAAACACTTTTGTTCTGAGTTAGACAATCGATTGCCCAATTGATTCATCAATTGACTTATCAGTTGATTGATTTACTTTCTTATTTTATGATTTCACTTAAGTATGAAACCATATTGATGAGTCTAGTAAATAACTACTATAACCACTAATCACACTATACATATTTGCATCTTTCTCAAGCACATCCTCCAATTTTGGTTGATTCCTTGAGTTCCAAGCTTTTGTTCCAAGTGTATAGTCTTTGCTTGTTTTTCCTAAAATGTTACTCAGTTCAACCTGTTAGATTTATCAAATGATACATGTACATTGTATGTTTGTTAATTATGTCAAAATCATGATCAAGAGGACTTATGTCTAACAATCTCCCCCTTTTTGATTAAATGACAAACATACAATTTTAACTTGAGTTTAACATTTCAAAACTTAAAAAAATAGTTACTGTATTCTCGGACCAGAATAGAGCTAGTGTTTGAAATTTGACGCGGAACCTGAAATACTGTTATAAATTTAGGAGAAGAATGCTATAAGGGTTTCCCAGTCCTCGATTTCATCTGGACTTTTCGGACGATTTTCGTCCCACCTGATAAAAATGGAAAGAAAACTGTATTTTCGAACAAGACGATGACTAGTGTTTGAAATCTGACGTTGTGAAGATATTATCAGGACTTTTGTATCAAAACTAGTGGTATTAAATAGAATCTGAAACACATTTATAAGTTTAGGAGAAGAATTCTCGAAATCCGTATTTTCGGACCAGACGATGGCTAGCATTTGAAATTTTACATGGAACCTGAAATACAGTAATAAATTTAGAAGAAGAATGCTATCAAGGTCTCTTGGTCGGCGATTTCATCTGGAATTTTCGGGCGATTTTCGTACCCCTCGACAAAAATGGACCAAAATCTATATTTTCAAACCAGATGATGGCTAGTGTTTGAAAATCTGATTCATTTTTGGTATTTTTGGGTGATTTTCGTCCACTCGACTAAAATGGACGCGCAAATTTGTAATTTTTGAAACAAAACAGTGCTGTATTTGAAATCTGACCGCGAACTCGGCACAATGTTATAAATTTTAGGAGAAGAAAAGGACCGAAATCTGTATTTTGGCGATTTTCATCTGGACGTTTTTGGCGATTTTCTTACCCCTCGACAAAAAAGGACCGAAATCTGTATTTTCGGAGTGAACGATTGCAAGTGTTGGAAATCTAGCGCGAAACTTAAAAACCATTAATAAATTTTGGAGAAGAATGCTATAAGGGTATCTCGGTCCTCGATTTCATGTGGGATTTTCAGTCAATTTTCATACAACTCGACAAAAATGGTCCGAAATTCGTATTTTCGAACGAGACAATTGCTAATGTTTGAAATCTGAGGCGAAAGGGTCTCTTGGTCCTCAATTTCATCTGGTCTTTTCAATTGCTAATTGCTAATGAGAAGAATGTTATAAGGGTCTCCTGGTCCTCGATTTCATCTGGTCTTTTCGGGCGATTTTCGTACCACCCAACAAAAATGGACCGAAATTCGTATTTTCAGACCACACGATGGCTAGTGTTTGAAATCTAGCGCGAAACCCGAAACATAGTTTTAAATTTTGGAGAAGAATGTTATAAGGGTCTCTCGGTCCTCGATTTAATTTCTACTTTTCAGGAGATTTTCGCAACCCTCGACAAAAATGGACTAAAATCTGTATTTTCGGACCTGGTTTTTGAAATCTACCACAGAACTCAAAACACAGCTATAAATTTTGGAGAAGAATGCTACAAGGTTATCCCGGTCCTCGATTTCATCTGGATTTTTCGGTCAATTTTCATACGATATAACTAAAATGAACCGAAATCAGTATTTCCGAACAAGACTATGACTAGTGTTTGAAATTTGATGTTGAATCCAAAACATAGTTATAAATTTTGGAGAAGAATGATATAAAGGGCTGTCAGTCCTAGATTTCATGTGGACTTTTAGGGCGATTTTCGTACCACCCAACTAAAATGGATCGAAATCCGTATTTTTGAACAAGACGATTGTTAGTGATTGAAATCTGACGCTGAATCTGAAACACAATTATAAATTTAGAAGAAGAATGCTATAAGGGTCTTTCGGTCCTCAATTACATCTGGTCTTTTCGGGCGATTTGCGTACTCCTCGACAAAAATAAGCCAAAATCTGTATTTTCGGACCAGACGATGGCTAGTGTTTAATATTTGACGCAGAACCTGAAACATGTATATATATTTAGGAGAAGAATGCTTTAAGGTTCTCCAAGTCCTCGATTTCATCTGGACTTTTCGGACGATTTTTGTACCCATTCACAAAAATGGACCAAAATCTATATTTTCGAACCTGACGATGCCTGGTGTTTGAAATCTGACTCGGAACCCGAAACACTATTATACATTTAGGAGAAGAATGTTATAAGGGTCTCCTGGTCCTCGATTCCATCTAGTCTTTCCGGGCAATTTTCATACCACTTAACAAATGGACCGAAATTCGTATTTCGAACAAGACTATGGCTTGTGCTGAAATCTGACACGGAACCTGAACACAATTATAAATTTAGAAGATGCTATTAAGGGTCTCCCAGTCCTCGATTTCTCTGGACTTTGGCGATTTCGTACACCCAACAAATATTGACCGGAATTCGTATTTTTCGGACCAAAGATGGCTAGTGTTTAAAATCGGGCATGAGCCCGAGAAACAGTTTATAAATTTTGGAGAAGAATGCTATATGGGTCTCCTAGTCCTCGATTTTATCTGTCTTTTAGGCGAATTTCGCACCACACGACTTAAATGGATCGAAATTCGTTTTTTCGAACAAAACATGGTTAGTGTTGAATCAGTCGCGGAACCGAAACACAATTATAAATTTTGGAGAGGAATTGTTGTAAGTCACCTGATCCTCGATTTCATCTGGATTTTAGACGATTTTTGTACACCTTACTAAATGAACCAAATCATTATTTTCGAACAAATGAGGTTAGTGTTGAAATCTGAACGGACCCAGAACACAGTTATTGAATTTTGGAGAGGATGCTATAAGGTCTCTCTTCCTGGATGATCGGATTTTCGAAAAATACCACAGACAAAAATGGACCAAATCAGTATTTCCGAACAAGAAGGCTAGTGTTGAATTCAACGGAACCTGCAACACAGTTATAATTTTGGAGAAGTTGCTCTAAGGGTTTCTCGTTCTCTCTTCCCTCTGAACTTTTCGGGCATTTCATTCCAATTAGGCCTACAAAATGGATTAAAATTCGTATATTCTGCCTACCCTATGGCTGATGTTTGAAATTGACATGGAACTGAAATACGTTATAAATTAGAAGAAGAATGTTATAAGGTTCGTCGATCGTCAATTTCATTTGGACTTTTCGGGCGATTTTCGTACCGCTCGACAAAAATGGACCAAAATCTATATTTTCAGACCAAACGATGGCTAGTGTTTGAAATCTGACTCGGAATCCGAAACACTATTATATATTTAGGGTGATTTTCTTACCACCCGACTAAAATGGACTGAAATTCGTATTTTTGAACAAAACAATAGCTAGTGTTTGAAATCCGACACGGAACTTGGAACATAGTTATAAATTTAGGAGAAGAATGCTATAAAGGTCTCTTGGTCCTCGATTTCATATAGACTTTTCAGGCGTTTTCTATATTTTCGGACCAGACGATGACAAAAAAGGACCGAAATCTATATTTTCGGACCAGACGATGGCAAGTGTTTGAAATCTAGCGCGGAACCTAAAAACCAGTAATAAATTTTGGAGAAGAATGATATCAGGGTCTCTCGGTCCTCGTTTTCATCTGGACTTTTCAGGCGATTTTCTTACCCCTCAACAAAAAAGGACCGAAATCTATATTTTCGGACACGACGATGGCAAATGTTTGAAATCTGGCGCGGAACGTAAAAACCAGTAATAAATTTTGGAGAAGAATGCTATAAAGGTCTCCCGGTCCTCGGCTTCATGTTGACTTTTCGGGTGATTTTCGTACCACCCGACAAAAAATGGACCGAAATTCGTATTTTCGAAAAAGATGATTCCTAGTGTTTGAAATTTGACGCGGAAACCGAAAAACATTTATAAATTTAGGAGAAGAATGCTATAAGGGTCTCCTTGTCCTCGATTTCATCTAGGCTTCTCGGGCGATTTTTGTACGACCCGACAAAAATGGACCGAAATCCGTATTTTTGAAATCTGAGGCAATACCCGAAACTCAGTTATAAATTTAGGATAAGAATGTTATAAGGGACTCCTGGTCCTCGATTTCATCTGGTCTTTTCAGTCGATTTTCGTATCACTCGACAAAAATGGACCGACATTCGTATTTGCGGACCAAACGATGGCTAGTGTTTGAAATTTGACACGAAACCCGAAACACAATTATAAATTTTGGAGAAAAATGCTATTAGGGTCTCTCGGTCCTCGATTTCATCTGTCCTTGACAAAAATGGACTAAAATCTGTATTTTCGGACCAGACTTTGCCAAGTGTTTGAAATCTAGAGCGAAACTCGAAACATAGTTATAAGGGTCTCTCGGTCCTCGATTTCATTTGGACTTTTCGGGCGGTTTTCGTAGGATCCAACTAAAATGGACCGAAATCTGTATTTTCGAAAAAGACAATGGCTAGTATTTGAAATCTGACGCGGAACCCGGAACACAGTTTTAAATTTAGAAGAAGAATGCTATAAGGGTCTCCCAGTCCTAGATTTCATCTAGAATTTTTGGGCGATTTTCGTACCACCTGACTTAAATGAACCGAAATCCGTATTTTCGGAATAAACAATGGCTAGTGTTTGAAATATGACGCGGAACCCGAAGCACAGTTACAAATTTGTGAGAAGAATGCTATAAGGGTCTCTCGTACACATGACAAAAATAGACCGAAATTGATATTTTCGAACAAGCAATGGATAGTGTTTGAAATCTGACGCAGAACCCGAATCACATTTATAAATTTAGGAGAAGATTGCTATAAGAGTCTCCTGGTCCTCGATTAGATCTAGACTTTTCGGGGTATTTTTGTACAAGACGATGGCTAGTGTGTGAAATCTGGCGGGGAACCCGAAACATAGTTATAAATTTAGAACAAGAATTCTATAATGGTCTCCCGGTCCTCGATTTCATTTGGACTTTTCAAGCGACTTTCGTACCCATCGACGATAATGGACCAACATCTGTATTTTCGGACTAGACGATGGCTAGTGTTTGAAATCTTGCGCGGAACCCGAAACAATGTTTATTATGCGTTATTATTATCTTCGTTTTGTAGTTGTACTAAATAACAAAAATAATAATAACATATAACAAAATTGAGTTGTAAAGTTGTCAAATAAAGTAATAATTACATATTTATTTTACAACTCAATTTTGTTATATGTTATTATTATTTTTAAATCCATATTTATGAACCAGATGATGGTCTCACAGTCAAATACCCGAAACACAATTTAAATTTATAAAGAATGCCTTATAAGGGTCTCACAATCCTTAATATCATCTGGACTTTCGGGAAAATTGTACCACCCGAAATTTTTTGTACAAGATGATGGCTAGGGTTTGAAATCTGATTGCTAGGGTTTGAAAATTCGTTACAAACAACAAATATGGACTGAAAAACCGTATTTCGGACCAACAATGGCTTAGTGTTTGAAATTGACCGGATTCTGAAAACACAGTCTTAAATGTAGGAGAAGAATTCTATAAAAATCTTCTGAACTTGACTTCATTTGAACTTCTGAAGGTTACGTTCCATCGACAAAAATGGACAAGAATTTGTAATTTTGGACCAGACTATGGCTAGTGTTTGAAATCTACGGGGAACCGAAAAAACAGTTATTAATTTTGGAGTAAATTCTAGAGATTATTAGGTCCTGGATCATTCACTTCTCGGCGATTTTTTGTACTTACACAACAAAAGGACTAAACATTTATTTTTGGACTGAAATATGATGCCGAGCCCGACACAAAGTTACAAATTTAGGAGAAAAATGCTATAAGGGTCTTTTGGTCCTCAATTTCATCTGGACTTTTCGGTTGATTTTCGTACCACCTGACAAAAAATGGACTAAAATTTGTATTTTCTTACCAAACGATGGCCAGTGTTTGAAATCAAACCCAAAACACAATTATAAATTTAGGAGAAGCATGCTAAAAGTCTCTCCCGCTCCTCATTTTCATCTGGATTTTTTGGGCGATTTTCGTACCACCCGACAAAAATGGACTAAAATTCGTAACATATAATAAGATAGAGTTGCCAAATAAATATGTAATTATTACTTTATTTGACAACTCTAATTTAATTTATGTTATTATTATCTTCATTTTATAGTTTTACTTTATAAAAAATACATAATAATTACATCTTTTTATTTTTATTAGGGTTTAGTGTGTTAGGGTGTTTAGGGTTTAAGAAATCACGTTTAGGGATTAAGGTTTATAGTTTAAGGTTTAGGATTTTGGGTTTAGTGTTTAGGTTTTAGGGTTTAAGGTTTAGGATTTTAAGGTTTAAGGTTTTGTATTTGAGGTTCAAGTAATAGTATATAGGGTTATCTTCATTGCAAAATACTACTACAAAAACGATCATAATAATAACATATAATGAAATATAGTTGTCAAATAAAAGATTTAATTATTACTTTATTTGAAATTAATATTTTATTATATGTTATTCTAATCTTCTTTTATTAAATGTTATTATTATCTTCGTTTTGTAGTTGTACATAATAACAAAGATAATAATAACATATAACAAAATTGTGTTGTCATTTAAATATGTCAAAATTAATTTATTTGACAACTTTATTTTATTATATGTTATTATTATCTTCGTTTTGTAGTTGTAAATAATAAAAAAGATAATAATAAAATATAACAAAATTGAGTTGTCAATTAAATATGAAATAATTAAATATTTGACAATTCTATTTTATTATATGTTATTATTATCTTTGTTATTAAGTACAACTACAAAACGAAGATAATAATAATATTTAATAAAATAGTGTGGTCCAATAAATAAGTAATTATTATTTTATTTGACAACACTATTTTACTATATGTTATTATTATCTTCGTTTATTGTTTTACTACATAACGAAGATAATAATTACATGTAATAAAATTGAGTTTATCAAATGAATATGTAATTAGTACTTTATTTGACAACTTTATTTTATTATATGTTATTATTATCTTCGTTATGAACTACAACTATAAAACAAAGATAATAACAATATATAACAAAATAGAGTTGTCAAATAAATATATAATTATTACTTGATAAGACAACTTTATTTTATTATATGTTTAAATTATATTCGTTATAAAGTAAAACTACATGCAAAGATAATAATATCATATAATAAAAAAGAGTTGTCAAATAAAGTAATAATTACATATTTATATGACAAGTCTATTTTATTATACGTTATTATTATCTTTGTTATGAATTAAAACTATAAAACAAAGATAATAATAACATATAATTAGAGTTGTCAAATAAAGTAATAATTTCATATTTATTTGACAACTCTATTAAATTAAATGATATTACTATCTTCGTTATGTAGTCAAACCCTTTTAAATGAAGATAATAATAACATATATTAAAATAGAATTTTCAAATAAATTAATTATTACATATTTATTTAACAACTTTGTTTTATTATACGTTATTATTTTCTTCGTTTTGAAGTTATATTAAATAACGGAAATAATAATAACATATAACAAAATTGAGTTGTAAAATTAATATGTAATTATTACTTTATTTGACAACTCTATTTTATTATATGTTATTATTATCTTCGTTATGTAGTAAAACTATAAAACGAATATAATATTAACATTTAATAAAATAGAGACTCTTATAGCATTCTTCTCCAAAATTTATAATTATGTTTCGGGTTCCGCATCAGAATTCAAACACTAGCCATTGTCTTGTATGAAAATACAGATTTCGGTCGATTTTTGTCGAGTTATAGAGTTTAAATTTAGAAGAAGAATTCTATAAGGGTCACTTGGTCCCCGATTTCATCTGGACTTTTCAAGCGATTTTCGTACCCATCGATATAAATGGAACAAATTCTGTATTTTCGGACCAGACGATGGCCAATGTTTGAAATCAGACGCGGAACCCGAAACACAGTTATAATTTCAGGAGAAGAATGATTTAATAAGAGTCTTCTGGTCCTCGATTTTATTTGGACTTTTCGGGCGATTTTCATACCCGTCGACAAAAAGGACCAAACTCAGTATTTTAAGACCAGACGATGGCTGTTGTTTGAAATCTGGCGCGAAGCCCGAAACACAATTATAAATTTTGGAGAAGAATGCTATAAGGGTCTCCCGGTCCTTGATTTCATCTTGATTTTTCGGATGATTTTAGTACCACCCAACAAAAATGGACCAAAGTTCGTAGTTTCAGGCCAAACGATGGTTAGTGTTTGAAATCTGACCCAGAACCCGACACAAAGTTACAAATTTAAGAGAAGAATGCTATAAGGGTCTCCTGGTCCTCAATTTCTTCTAGACTTTCCGGGCGATTTTTGTATCACCTGAAAAAAATGGACCAAAATCCGTATTGTCGAACAAGACGATGGCTAGTGTTTCAAATCTAACGTGGAACCCAAAAAACATTTATAAATTGAGAACAAGAATTCTATAATGGTCTCCCGGTCCTCGTTTTCATTTGGACTTTTCGAGTGACTTTTGCACCCATCGACGATAATGGACCAACATCTGTATTTTCGGACTAGACGATAGCTAGTGTATGAAATCTGGCGCGGAACCTGAAACAAAGTTATAAATTCTGGAGAAGAATGCTATAATGGTCTCACGGTCCTCGATTTCATTTGAACTTTTCGGGCGACTTTCGTACCCCTCGACAAAAATGGACCAACATCTATATTTTCGGATCAGAGGATGACTA
>PGTU02003017.1:0-14345 GCA_002896215.2 Cicer echinospermum
TATCCCTATACTCCCAAAAGTAAAGGAAAAATACTAAAATACCCTCATACATATAATTTTTTTTTTAATTTCTTCATTTAACATTTCCGGAACAGAAATAACAAGCAAAAAAAAATCCTGAAAACTTCTTTCAAGTTTTTCGGTACACAACTTTCATTCCGGAAAACTTGAAAAAAGTTTTCCGGTACAAAACATCATTTCCGGAAAACTTCAACGTAACATTTCCGGAAACCACCGAAAAACTTCATCCACATGTTTTCCGGTAGTTGTTTGATTTTTTTTTTTAAACATGTTTTAAAATAATTTTTTGTTTTATTTTTTTTTATTAAATTAGTATTTATTTGATTTTAACTAATTTATAGATCTTGTTATGGAAAGGAGTATTAATCATTAATTATGGTGTATTAATTATGAATTATTATGGTATATTAATAGTGTATTAATTATTGAATGGTGTATTAATTATTAATTATTTATGGTATATTTATATGTGTTAATTAATATTTATGATGCGTTAATTATTGACTAATGTATTATCATTTATAAAAATAATAAAATTAAAAAAAAAAACTTAAAAATTGGTGTGTACCGGAAATCTTTAGAATGAAGTTTTCCGGTAGTACAATTTTTCACTTCTGTACCGAAAATCTTTTTTAAAGTTTTCCGGTAACAACTTTCTGTACCGGAAAACTTGAAAAAAAGTTTTTCGGAAATAAGGTGTGTACCCGGAAATGATGAAATTATAAAAAAAAAAATCTTTGAATTAATAAGGGCATAATTGTCATTTTCAAAAAATTATGGGGATATAGGTATAAAAATGGAGGTACAGAGAAAATTTTTCCTTTCAATTTTGATAAAAAAATATACAAAGAAACGTGTACCTTTGGAACCCCCTGATAAACATCTGGCCCATCTGGTTGATTAATTATAGTGCCACGGAATGGATTTTCTACATTATCGGCGATATCATCATACATCATAACAATGATATTTTCATCTTTAAGACCCCCACTTTTTAATACTTGATAGGCATGACATACATCAGCTTGGTGCCTATAATTTCCATAACCTCTAGAACCAGCAACTAGGAAAGCCCATTTTACCCCTGTCCCTTCTTGAAGTTGGTTGTTCAAAGGACGCGCACCGTTTGACTTTGTCACTGTTACACTCATGCATACCATTACTATTAGTGCAACATCCCAAAACCTCATCCTTCGGTCCATTTTTAAAATTGTGAAAATTGTACAAGTTTAGATGTTGATACACTATAACAGTATGAGGAGTATATATATAGCCATCAAATTAAATATAATTTTATTTTACTTTATCAAAATCAAATCCAATCATCGTTTAAGAAAAAATCAAAATCAAATAAAGTAAAAAATTTAAAATATATATATTAGTCTGATTCTTTAAATTTTATTTTAACTATGGATTAATTTGTTTAAAATCAAATCAAATCAATCATTTAAAACAAAATCAAAAATAAAAGTTAAAATAAAATCATCCTTTAAAATAAAAATTAAAATAAAATAAATAGAGAATTATTTTAATTTTTATTAATTTTTTTCCCATTATGTATTTTCAGATTTTAAAAACAAAGATACACAAATTATTTATAAGATTCGGTCTATTTACTTTGCATATTAGCGTGCTTAGAACTTAATGTGAAATAGGCTTCGAATTGTATTTAGAAACTTCATTATGCATTTAAAATAAGTAATTTAATTTTTAAATCTCAACATAGCATAATCTATTTCTTTTTTGACAATTTAAGCGAAGAGTGATAATTTTTTCTTTGAAAGAAGTTAATAGTTTTTCTGTTCAAAAGTATATATATATCCTAAAAAATAGTTGTATATAGGTTTAAATTAAACATATGTAGTAAATATAATAGAGTTATTTTGATGTATTTTTAAGAAACTTTAAAATTATATTTAATAAGTTGATTAGATGTTATAAAAAAATTATAATAATTTTAGTCTTTATAAAATTTTGTAATTCCATTTTTTGTCCCAATAAAAACAATGACACATTTTAGTGCCTACAAAATTATCTTCCAATTAATTTTAGTCTCTACTATTAAGTCAATATATTTTTAGTGATATTTTTAAATCTTTGTTTATAACGTTAAAAAAAATTACACCACAAAACCTAAAGTTAAGAAAGCCTCACCCACATTCCTTTTGTGTGCAAATTTAGCTAAGTGTCTGACTTTATTTGTCATATAATTCCATGTTCTTGCGGCCAATCCTCGTTTCTCCGGACGTGAGCCAACCCAAAAAACAAGGAAATGATGTCTCTCAAGGCATATGAGAATGATTCCAATGGTATCACTACTAGAATTTTGTCTATAGTGACCAATTTAGAGACTGAATATTTTCAGTCACACTGGCGACCGAAATAGAGACCGTATTTTTGAACTTATAAACTAAATATTTTTTCATCACTAAATCAGTCGCTAATGAAATTTAGAGACTGAAATAACAACTGAATTTTAGCGACAAAAAATTCAGTCGCTAATTATCACTAATAGAAAATTTTCCTTTAACACTAGCGACCGAAATAGAGACTGAAAGTTTGAATCTTGAAACTAAATATTATTTCGTCACTAAATCAGTCGCTAATAAAATTTAGAGACTGAAATAGAAACTAAAGTTTAGCAACCAAAATTTTCAGTCGCTAACTATTTTTTAGTTACATAATTTAGTTTTCTTTATTAATGAAAAAAGAAAAATGTGAAATAGTTATTAAAATGTGAGAAAAAAATGTAAAGAAAAAATAATTATGTAAAAACTAATTAAAAAAATATATAAGAAAGAGAAGTATGAAATCGGCCATTCATCACGAAACCTAAAACCCATTTCTTTCCTTCCTTTTCAATTTACAGAAAACCTAAAATCCTTTTCTTTCTCAACCCACAACGTCACCCTTTCCTTCTCTACCCAAAAACTCAACCTTTAATCAGTTCCTCTCACCGCCATTCATCATGAAACCATCCTTTGTTGCTAAACCCCTCTCAATCAACCTCCGCAACTACGACGTGAAGCCAACCGGTTCTCTTAAACCGTTAAACTGCAACTGCGACATGAAGCCTTGTTGTTTGTCGTCTCGTCGGCTATTGTGAACTAGAAGATAAGGAATTTATTTTCTAATTTTTTAATTATCCTTCATTGTTTGCGGTATTGGAGTGTTAATGACTTGTATTCCACTTATTAGTTGAGATAGATTCCTGCAATTTTTGTAATGCCAATTTGCACCAAAACTATTATCAATAGTCATTTTTTTTATGGTTTTATTACTAAATGTTAACTTTGATAGAGTGTGAGTGAGTTTAAAGATACTGTGCCACTTTCTTATCTTTGGTCTTATACCTCTTTTCTTAAAAATTGATTGTAACTTATATATATATATATGTACATCTCTAGGTTCCTTTTCTGTATATATGAGTACCTCAATTTATATATAAATACATAGTGCTAACCCGAATACCATTGTGACGGGCCTATATTTTTATTTATATTAAATTTAAAGTGAATTTAAAAAAATAATAATAATGAAAGTATTTTTGTATAATTAATATTATTTAATCAATAATATATATACAACATTGATTACTAATATAATTCATAGAAGAGAAGTAGCAATTTAGACGAATGACTTAAATAAATAAAGTAACATTAATATTGAGATCGATAGATATGTCAAATGTTGAAGTAATGTATTTGATAATTGAAATTAAGAGATAGACTCAATTGATATACAATTGAGTTATAAAATATATTATTTTATTGTTGAAACTAAAAATGATTAAAGTGAAATAGTTGGAAATACATTCACCTTGTATTTTACTTTATTACTTTTTTGTTGTCTCAATACATCATTTTAATGATCCATCTTTATGGTAATTGTGAAAATTTTAATTTTAAATCGGATATATTAGAATTTTAATTTACAAACATTCAAATTATTATTAATATTAATAGAGTAATCATAATGATTAACATTTTGGTTTCAAACCGAAATCCAAAATTTATAACAATTACAAAATATTAATTGTCAAATAATTATAACTATACATCAAATACAAATAATTGCAAATGAATTACTTTAATTTCATGTCAATTAACACTATAAAACAATAAATTTAATTTAAATAATTTCAGTAAAATAAAACTGACCAAAATTCAAAAGACATAACTTTGTCCATCATTTTTAAATATTTATATATTAATTAAATATTATTTTATCACTATTCAACAATGAAACATACAAACTATAAAATTTTTTTCTCATCACACCGATCATATTTAATCATTTGATCTATGTGGTACATTTATTGAAAATTTTTATTATGTAACTAGGAAATATATTCAGAATTTTAGTTTAACAAAACATTCAAACTTTATTAATATTAATAGAGTAATCATAATCATTAATATTTTAGTTTCAAAACCGAAATTCAAAATTTATAACAATTCAGTTACAAAATATTATTGTCAAACAATTATACAATAAATATAAAAAATTGCAAATAAATTACTTTAATTTAATGTCAATTAACACTGTAAAACAACAAATCAAATTTAATTAATTTCAATAAAATAAAACTAACCAAAATTCAAATAGTCGTGACTTTGTCCATCATTTCTAAATATTTATATACTATATATTTACCAATATTCAAAGTAGAAAATCAAATACAAATATTTTTTGTTTTCTCACTCGATCATTTTAATCATCAATCTTTATGGTAATTGTGAAATTTTTATTTTAAATTGGATATATTAAAATTTTAATTTACAAAAGTTCAAACTATTATTAATATTAATAGAGTAATCATAATCATTAACATTTTGGTTTCAAAATCGAAATTCAAAATTTATAACAATTTGGTTACAAAATATTAATTGTCAAACAATTATAAGTATACATCAAATACAAATAATTGCAAATGAATTACTATAATTTCATGTCAATTAAAACTATAAAATAACAAATTAAATTTAAATAAAATAAAACCGACCAAGATTTAAAGAGATATGATTTTGTCAATCATTTATAAATATTTGTATACTATACATATTTACCAATATTCAAAGTAAAAAATCAAATACAAATATTTTTTATTCTCCCACTCGATCATTTTACTCTTCGATCTTTGTGTTAATTGTGAATTTTTTTACTTTAATTCGTATCTATTAGAATTTTAATTTACTAACATTCAAACTATTATTAATATTAATTGAGTAATCATAATCATTAATATTTTGATTTCAAAACCGAAATCTAAAATTTATAACAATTCGATTACAAACTATTAAGTATTAAACAATTACAAATATACATCAAATACAAATAATTGTAAATGAATTACTTTAATTGCATATCAATTAACACTATAAAACAACAAATTGAATTTAATTAGTTTCAGTAAAATAAAATTGACCAAAATTCAAAGAGAAATGAAATTTTGTCCATCATTACTCCTAATATATATATAATTATATAGGCTAAATATAGGTCCCTTAACTTAATTTCAGTTAACGTTTTAGTCCTTTATCTTTTTTTTTCTTCCCGATTTCGTCCTTTATTCCTAACAATTTCAAATAAAGTATGAAAATATAAGTTTATTTGAAGATTTGCATTACGAATTTGATGAAATTTGTATTATATCGAAGAATATAATTAATTTTATGAGTTTTGTTTGAATTTTTGTATAAAAAAGGATAACATTGTTGAAATTTTAAAACATAAAATATCAAATTGTCACTTAAATTAAAAAAAAGGACCAGTCCGAGAAAAAAAAAAAGATAAAAGGACCAAAACAGTTACCTGAAATTAAGTTAAGGAAAACCACAGTATGGTAAATTAATAGAACCATATAATATATATTAACCAATATTCAAGATAGAAGAAAATCAAATATAATATTTAAATTATTTATATAGATGAAATTCAAGTAATTCATTTGTAATTATTTGTATACTTATAATTGTTTGACAATTAATATTTTGTAACCAAAACGTCAATTATTACGATTCCTTTGTCAATATTAATAATAGTTTGAATGCTTGTAAATTAAAATTCTAATATATCGATTTAATATAAAAAATTTCACAATTAGCACAAAGATCGATAATTAAAATGATCAAAGTCATTAATTTTAACATTTGAAAAATTTCCACAATACATGCAGATTTGTCTTCTGAAATTTAAAATGATCTAATTTACTTGATTCAATTCAATGACACATATCTTTTAAACATGATTAAAATCATTTGAGTCAAAAATTTTCAACTACAATTTGTAAGCTACTCAACATATACTACATTGAAGTAAAACTAAGAATATGAGACACACAAAGCAAAGTGACACTTAAAAACAAATAAATTATTTCTCTGTCAATATTAATAATAGTTTGAATGTTTGTAAATTAAAATTGTAATATATCCGATTTAAAATAAAAAATTTCACAATTAGCACAATGATCGATGATTAAAATGATCTAATTTACTTGATCCAATTTAATGACACGTATCTTTTAAACATGATTAAAATTATTGAGTCAAACTTTTTCAATTGCAATTTGTAAGCTACTCAACATATACTATATTGAAGTAAAACTAACAATATGAGACACACAAAGAAAAGTGACACTTAAAAACAAATAAATAAGGAAAATAGTTTAGAAAGGTGATGGAAAAAATATTGATCTATAAATATACCTTGTCATAGCATTGGAAAGCACTAATTCCTAGTAATTTCCTTGTGCCATTTTGCTCTGGTATGATGGGTAGCGAAGTTTGCCAGCTGGTTGGTCCCATCCCAACTTGAATTTCCTAGATAGTTGCAGTGATAGAGTTTCATGTAAGAAATTATATATAGCATTAAATCACTATGAGCTAGATTGATTTCAAAGATTGCATAGAACATACTTGAATTTATGGCAGCAAAATCAAAAATGGACAAAAAGAGGGAATTTTTTTGTTCCAACGAACAAACCTATACATCTTTCAGGGTATTTATTAGACAAGTTAGAGTCGGCGATTTCGAAGAATTATTGCATAAGAACAAATAATTTATGCATGATTTAGCAAGATGTGAATATGAGACGTACACAAGAGGGAGAGAAGAAATTTGTTGGGGGTTAAAGTCAGTTAAAAAAATTAGGGATTAGAGAGACTAAAATAAGAAAAATTATTTAGAAACTAAGTAGAAAATATCTCTCTAAGGCATACACATCAGCTTTTTGCTGAGGTGTGATATGTTTGCATATCTGAAAGAACATACTATGATGTGGCACGAGAGTTTTATATTAAATATATATAAATAGACGGTTACCTCAATTTTTTCTAATGCCCTGCCAAAATGATGACTATAAAACAAACAGGCAACTTTGGTGAGCTATATGTCATATCAAATAGTTCTAAATTATGAAACCTAACAAACAATCTAATAAAATTTCATTAATTTGTGCAAAATGCTAACAAACAATCTAATTGCAAAATTGTAGAAAATAAGAAAATGTTAGTATAGTTACATTGAAACCCATATGACAGATGACTTTAATGTAAGCCTCGTTATTTTGAGCAACTCCTCAAAGGGACAAACACTTTCATAAAGAATTTTCAGTCATGTCTTATTCTGCCTTTTCTTCTTTTATAATAGAGTTGCATTTGTGATTTCTGATTCTAATCATGTTTCCTGATTGATTTGTGATAATTTCAATTTTAATTTGTATTATCAAATTTCATTGTCTAAAAAATTATGAACTCATTTTAAGAGTTGCTGACACCTTCAAGTTTGTTTGTCTACCTTACTTTGCCCAAAATAAAAACAAAGAGAAACTTCATATGTTTAAATTAGCTTGAGTTCTGGACAAATTATTTTCTTCAGAAGTTAATGCTAAAACATTTATTATAAATTATTTAAAGCATAAATAAAGCATTCCAAAGATACATACACAACAACAAATAATTACTACAATAATTTCTAGTTTTGAATAGGAGAATGTCTGTCTCAACAAACCATAAAAAATACAATAGCTGATTAGGAACTTTAGACTACAATCAAAAATACGAATTTTCTCATCAATAAACAAATGTAAGCATTGTAAATAACAAATGAGTAGAGGTCCTCCAATTCTACAATTCTTTCTTCAAAGAATAAATGACTATTAGAAATTCCTCAATATGCCTTGAACTTTGTACCATGAGCTATTTCTAGACAATTGCAAAAGAAGAACCCCCTTCATTGAAACTACAACTGCTACAGAAGAAAACAAAGAATGAGGTAAATAGCATGTTCCTTATTCGTAGTACATACCCTTCAGATGAAAGCAAAATTCCCCGTAACACTGATTTGAGGGCTCGTACCGCTGTTGCTGCAACACATATTATGAACCCAAACAAATGGAAGCTCGGTTCACCCTATAAGCAAAGACATAAAATAATAACAAATGCATTAGAAAACATAGAGTATTCTTATTTTCCAATTTTCAAAATCACTTGAAGAATACATAAAAGGAAAAAGATTGACCACCACTTAAGGCAAACACATGTTACTCAATTTGTTTACTTATGCTGGTAATTTCTAATTTTCTAATTTTTTGATTATGTTTCATTCTATATAGGCATTCTGTAATTCTGAAATAGCAAGGAGGTTGAGCAATTTTCCTGTACAAGATATAAGGTTGAGTATTCGATTTTTGAAAAGATAATTTTTTCATTATGTTTTGTTCTGTATAGGCATTTTGCAACGAATCATTCTGTAATTCTGGAACAACATATTAAATTGCATACTATCTATGAAAATACAAGTGTATACATGTGCTTAGGAAGTATGATTGTTAATTACTCAATCGGTCGCTATTGGATTTAGTGATCAATTTTCTCCACTTAGTGACCGAAAAATTGGTCTCTAAAAGCGTTTTTTCTAGTAGTATATGAAGGAAAACTCTCACATACAACTTGTCTTTTTTTGGAGTGGGGAAAATATTGACCAATTGACTTTTTGTCCAAGCCTAAGTGAAAGTGAAGTAGTGTGTCTACGCATCCCAACGAGAGATTTGTTGGGATGTGTGAAGAGCAACACCTCATGATATTCAAGATCAATCAGATCTTGATGTACCATAGTTACCGGAGGAAATATCTTTTATACCAAAATATGTTTGTTTTTGACACTCTAAACTCTAAAATATTTTATTCTATATATATTGTGTGTGAAAATTTAGAGTTTATTTTATATTTTGTTTGGTAAATGGTAGCAACCAAATAGACTAAGAAAATTTCAAAAAGTAAAAGATATCATATATGATAATACCAAATCATAAATCAAAAATGA
Organism: Cicer echinospermum; assembly: GCA_002896215.2. Lineage (NCBI taxonomy): Eukaryota > Viridiplantae > Streptophyta > Magnoliopsida > Fabales > Fabaceae > Cicer > Cicer echinospermum. Next base: position 9,346 of record PGTU02003017.1, read on the forward strand.
ATTTTTTTTTTGGCTGCTTAAAACCATACAATCTTTCTCGTAAATAAATAGATGTACTTACCAATGAAATAATAAAAATCAAATTTATTAGCCTCAATCCCAATGTCATAATATGATAGCCTTACAACTCTATTAAGTATAAAGCAACATATCAACAAGAGTTTAGAAGAATCAAAACATGGATGAGAGAATAATTCTCCATCCATGGGTATAATAGCCAGAAGCAGATATATATATTTATAGATACTAATAATCATATATTATATATAATATATATATATAATTATAATAATATAATAATATAATATAAATATATATATATATATATAATATATATAATCAAAGATCACACACATATATCACAATTACCTACGATTATAGAAAGGGAAATATTATGGACAATGCAATGAACCTTCACCTCTACTTCTTGTGCATGTAGTACCATTTACTACTCATGATGTAGACTAGGAGTACATAAAAAAATAATACAAAAAATTCAAAAACAACATGATAAATGATCACATAATACTTCAATGACACTTAATTGACTTAAAAAAAAAACATTTTGTAATTTAAAAGAGAAAAGTATGCCCTCCACTCTCCACTCTCCTCATCTCCAAAACCCTCCATCCGAACATACAATAAGACTTGGTTGATTTCACCTAAAGCTCTGATTTTATTATAGTGGAAGCATTATTGAAGATATCATTTAGTGATTCAGAATGGATCATGCTTCTGAATATATTTTTTTCACAGTATCTATGGTTGGAGCAAATTATATGTGATAATTTTATTTGTTGTGTTTGGTATTAGAGACCATCATTATGTGTAGTTAATTTAATATTTTCTTTCCTTTTATTCACCTACAATATAAGGAATGAGAATGTTGCAAATGGAAAATCATGAATGGACATGAATATTCTATGGAAGCATAATCAAGTGAGCAATAAGTCAAATTTGGTTAAGAAATGGACCTTAAGGATTGGAGGGGTGAAAGTGCATAAACATTATTCTCTTGCTTGGGCCTTGTGGTCCGCTAAAGGGTGAAAGTGCATTAACATTATTCTCTTGCTTGGACCTGAAGGTTCATCTAGATAAGGAAAATTGTCTTGATGTTCATATTTAATAACTAGAGAAAAAAATTTGTCAAAGGAGGAAGAGATAAGCAAAATTTGAGACGATAAAATAATCAACGAGATGTGTAAGAAAACGTATGGCTTGAATCAAATTAAAATAATACTAGAATATGACCTGTGGGGTTTAAATTTAAATTGTTTTAATTTAATTAATATAAGTGTATTTTTTTAAATAATCATGAAAATTTCAGTGCCAAATTGTCAAAGATTTTTTAAAAATTAAATAAATGAAATTTAAATTCAAAACGAATTTTAAGAAAATTTTAATTATTAAATTCAATATTATATATTCTGAAAAGATGTTTATAATTATATAATGTAGGATTAATTTAGAAAATGTTGAGTAGACGTTATGAAATAATAAAGTGACATTATGAAATAATAATGAGATTAATTTAGGAAATATTGAATAGACGTTATAAAATAATATCTAATTAGGAGAAATAGTAAAAGATAATAGATTGTGTATATAATTTGTGGAAAATAAAAAGTAGCAAAAAAGATTAACAAATCATATCTCCATCCATGACATTTCAACATATGGTGTTGGAGTTATTTTTTTTTAATATATTATAATAGATATATAATAGATTGTACCAATGTAATTTGTAGAATATAAGTAATGTATTTGATAATTGAAATTGAGTTACAAAAAGTACTACTTTATTGTTGAAATTAAAAATTATTAAAGTGAAATATTTGAAAATACATTCATAATAAGCGATTTTAATTTTTTTTCACTTTTTTTGGTTTTTTTTGTAACACCCTGAACCCAAATTGAAGTAAAAAGGTAAAATGCACTAGTTTTAAAGAGATTCGCAGCGGTTCCTAAATAGAGTATATAATATAATAATACTATATAAGATATATATATAATATAATTTTTTCTTTTTAAAAATGCTTTAAGGTTCAAGACAGTCACATATCCGCTACTACACAAATGCTATGCAAAAATTTTTCATAAAAAAAATCTTAAATACTCGAAATATAGTTGATGTTCATTAAATAAATACTTTTGATATAAAAGCAAGTTCTAAACTTAGAGACAATTAATTTCTACCTCTGAATAACCGATAAAATAACACAATTGATCAATCAAATTTACAAAAATCTAAATTGTTCATAACTCAACAAAATACGAAAAATTACTCCCACCCAATATCACCTATTTAGAGTGTGGATCCCCAATCGATAACCTGAAATAACTGCGCTCTCGCAAGCGCCAAACACAAGCAACGAGGGGTGAGCTTTGAAAACATGTAATAGTATAAAATAACTGAGAAGAACACGTAAAAAAAAATATTAAACACCGTATCATATCAAATCACAACCAACAAGAATAATCAAGGTAAAACATTGGTACAATCCACAACATCAAGTAAGTAAATACACAAATCAAGTAATGTTATGCATGCTCTTATACTCTAGACTCCTCCTCTTTCTTTGGTACCATTCTAACTCTGAAGTACTTGGTTAGGAGGCTCGATACTATGCCACCACGCAAGTGGACGGACAATTCAAATTGGCCTTGTCCTCATAGATCCCTCAACTCAACCCGAGACACATATACGTGACAGTCGAGGTAAACGTGTGTTGCGTGGTAGCTCCCGACATTTGGAGTGCTACCTCCAAGTCACCTAGGAATTCCCCACCCGGATACCTCCAAGGTCTAACAATCTTGCCTTAAGGCTCAACAGTAGACCGCCACGATCAGGCTCATTCAGTTGTACTTCCCCATAATCACTAGGCTTGTCAAGCCCTACCTATATGATGACCAAATAATCTCCACTTCAAAAATTATCAACAACTACTTTCTCCCCTCGTTGTCCTAGGTTACTTACTCCATTAAGAGAACCATCATTGGCACAGGTCGAATTCGTCACTATTCAATTAAACACAATACGCATTTCATGATATTCATCAGGGTGGTAATATCACAAGTCAGGGAGCACACATCGTCATTGCAGATTTCCATAGTCATACATTACATTCAGAATTTATCATCATGATACGTCATCTCAAACAATAAAAGGTCTACACTCACATATAATAATAATACTAGACCATTCACACACACCACATCAATTGCAAGGCAAATAATTACAATTCATCACATTTTATATCATATATCAGTATCAAGGATAGATATAAACAAAACACAGAATGAATCAAATACACAATTCTACAATAATTCAACTATCACACGATCTTCAAAAATCAAATCAAACAACATCCTATAAAAGTTTCTAATTCATATTTTAACCTCACAGAATTCAAGTTTGCTCATTAGTCAATTATTACTCAAAGGGCTTCTGCCATACGTAGCGAGCCCCGAATAAATTGTGGGAAATACGGTATTCCCGTTCATCTCACTTAATTTATACTCATGCATTCGAACTCACTCTCACCCCATACCTCAATTTGACGCTTTCATAAGATAGAAGGACCATAATGATTTTCAGCAACCATGAGATGTCGACAACACGTCCAAACAAGTCCAAAAGCATCGACAATTTGCAGAGTCAATGAAACATGGCTGATAATTTTCCCGAGGCATAAAAGTCAGCATTATATAATTAATAAAAATATTAGGCGAAGAAACATATTCAAAACGTAGTGAAACATGTTATTAGAAAAGGTCTCACCGACGTACTGGGCGCCGACAGGGTCCGGCATCAACTTCACCGAAACACACAAATGAGTAGTGCTTCTTGAAGGTTTCGACGAGAGGAATCCAAAAATGATGTCAGTTTTTCAAGATGATGAACGTGTTGGCCGGAGTTTGGCAACACAGCCGCGGCGAGGGTGAAAACCCATTTTTTTAAGTACAACGATTGGCAATTTCAAGCATAGGTAATGGAAGAGGGTGTTTTGTGGAGTCCAAATATGGTCTCAGTTTTCATTGGGGATAGTCGTGGTGGCCGGAATCTTGATCAAAAGGTGGAGGTGTGATTTTTGACAAAGAGGAATAGGGCGTTTAAGTTTGCGATTCAAGTTGGAAATGAAAGAGAAGATCACAACGATCACAAATGTGGTCTCGGTTTTACACGAAACTTGGTATAATGGTTGTAATTGAAGAGAGAAGGTCAAGAAGATATAAGAATGGAGGCGGAGGCTAGTCTACAAAGAAGATGAGGATGCGTACTTCTATTCTCCTTCTTTTTTTTTTCTCTTCATTTTATTATTGTTAGTATTATCATTATTATTACTATTATTATTAATAATTGGATTTTAGTTGGAGTTAATCCATAAAACACATTCTACTCATTTCTTTTATTTTTTTATTTTCAAAATAAAACCAACAATTAGCAAAACTAATTTTTATTATATTATAAATAAAAATATATAATAAACACAATTTAATTTCTTAAAATAATTTACTAATATTTCAACTAATATCTATAAAATTTAAATAACTTATTTTTATTAATCTTTTTTAAAATACTTTAATACTCAAATTCTACATATTCAATAAATCACATAAAATATACATATTCTGTTTTTAAAACTACGAATATAAAAATATTATCATCATAGAAATAGCGAATTGTAAATAAATTAAATAACATCCAAACTTTTAATTAATTACTAAATTCTTAATAATAATATAAAAATCATATAGATAATCATAACAAAGATATAAAAATATAGGAAATCAATTGCAATTGTACTAGCATCTCAAGATGATTATTTATCAACTAAATAACTAAAAATATAAACCAGTTAGAAAAAAAATTGAAGTATAACTATGTGTACACTTAACATCATTCAAACTCACAAAAAATATCACATTTACTAGATACATGCATATACACGTTAAATTGTCTAAAATCTTATTATTTAAATTATTACACTAAAATAGTA
>PGTU02003018.1:0-14407 GCA_002896215.2 Cicer echinospermum
AAATAATTTGTTTGTTAATGATATAATACTCACATTTATTTATTCGATAGTGCTTTACAAGTTTTTCGAGCTCAAAGAGGTGCTACAGTGTCGAAGCGAAAGTCTAATAAACTCACATGATCCAATAAAGTTTTGAAATATATGCCTTTAAATTTTCATTACAAATATATGCCTTTATAATCAATGCACAAATATTTTATTGACTTATATGTTTTATTTATAGTGCCCTCGTCAAACGAACAACATCGACTGTGGCAACTATGTAATGAGATCATGAAGGAATTGTTGATAGGAATCAAAACTATTATCCAGAAACGGTACGGTATTTTCATTATTGATTTCATATATAAATTATGTATATATATTTGATCTAACTTATTTATGTTTTAATTTTATATTGCACAGTACTTTGACAATTCCAGTCCAACATAATCTGAGAAAGATCTAATTGAATTAAAGGAAGATTGGTGTCAATATGTGCTTGAAATTAAATTATTTGATTTTCTGGGAAATAGCATGCTGCCAGGGATCTGAATATATATGGTAGCTAGTTATGTTCTGTGTAATAACGTAAGTTATCATGTATATGAATAGGCATAATATTTGAATATGACATGAATATGTGTTTGTACAATATCAAAAATTGTATATGTAGTTAAGTTTTGTTAAAACTTCATTTTTCAACTTTGTTTTACGCATGTTTGGGCATTGAAACCCTTTCAGGTGCATGCTAAGTTGAAAGGTTATTTTACGCATTGAAATCTAAATGATATTGAAGGGTCTGCAAGAATACCACAGGGGTATGAGCTATGTATGATAGTCTCTCATAGCTCCGATACATTTTGCTGTTTTAAATAATTGGATTTTTATTCCAAACTATTTTTTGCGGCTTGTAAATAACAATAGACTTTGTCGTTGTGTTACGACTTAAACTTTATCCAAAGGTATTTCTTTTCTTTAGTTCTTTGGTTTATGAAATTTGTTTTGAAAAAAAAATACACTCGCGTGTTAAAAATCGATGTGTAACAAATGCAATGACACAAATGTAAATCTAAATGACACAAAATGTTTAGATTAAGCCTAGGGACCATCGAAAATAGCTTACATTCTATGCATGACACAAACTACTATTGGATGCACAAGACTGCGTTTAAACAGCCAAAACGGAGTTAGGAATAAGCGTAGGGAGGACAAAAATGAACTAAAATGTTAATCTAATGACACACAAAACTTGCCTATTGCACTAAATGATATAGAATAAGCCAAAGAATTGCGAAATTACTTGAATTTTAATAAAATGACACAAACGCACTTATTAGTGCAACAAGGTTGGTTAAAAACCCAAATTGATTAGAATAAGTGAAGGTTGATGAAAATGTCCTAAATGTTAATCCAATGACACAAATACACTTATTAGATGCAAAAAGATTGTTTAACCAATCAAAATGGATTAGAATAAGCCTATGGAGTACGGACATGAATGAATATTAATCCAATGACATCCCTACCACTTATTGGATGCACCAAGATGGCTAAAACCCATCAATTGCATTAGAATTAGCCTAAGGATGACGAAGATGGCCCTAAATATTAATCCAATGACACAAACGCAACTTATTAGCATACACATGTTGGTAAAAACCCTTAAAATGCCATTATATTCAAATCAATAATAAGAACAATTCCTAAATTTTAATCAAATGACAAAACATACTTAATGGATGAACACGATTGGTTAAAAACCCTTTATGGATTAGATAAGTCGAAGGATGACTAAAATGACCTAAATTTTAATCCAATGACACAAACGCACTATTGGATGCACATGACTGGTTAAAAACCCAAATGATTAGATTCACAAAGGATGACGAAAATGTCCTAAATTTAATCAATGACAGAAACACACTTATGAGCACATGATGGGGTTAAAACCCTTTATCATTAGAGTAAGTCGGAGGATGAGAAAATGACCATAAATGGTAATCCAATGCCACAAACAACTTAGTGGATGCAAGATGGTTTAAAAACCCAAAATGGATTAGAATAACCAAGAGGGGGCAAACATGACCTAAACTGTTAATCACACACATACGTTTATATGATTGCAAAATTGGTAAACAACCAAAATGTTTTAATTAAACCTAAGCAGACAAAATGACCTAATTAAATCCAAATGACACAAACATACTTATTCGATGCACAAGATTGGTTAAACAGTCAAAATGGAGTAGAATATGCGTATGGAGACAAAATTGACGTTAATGTTAACCTAATGGCATAAACTCACTAATTGATCTAAATGTATTAGAATAAGTCAAAGGATGACAAAATGACCTGAATTTAATAAAATTACACAAACGCAACTTCATAGATGCAAGGTTGGTTGAAAACCTAAATGATTAGATAAGTCGGAGGATAATGAAAATGTCCTAATTGTTAATCCATTTGACACCAACACAGCTATTATATGCTAAGAGTTTACACAATCAAAGTGGATTAGATAACCTTAGGGAGACGAAGAATTAAATGTTAATCCAATGACACTAATCACTTATTGGATGCACAGATGGTTAAAAACCCTAAATAGATTAGATTCAATCAAAGGATAGATGAAAATGTGCCAAAATTTTAATCCAATAACAAAACACACTTATTGGATGCACATGATTGTTAAAAACCATTTATGCATTAGAATAGTCGAAGAATGATGAAAAGACCTAAATGTTAATCCAATGAGAAGGTGATAGAGATGAAACTTTAAAAAAATAAGAGAAACAATTTAGTGTTGAAGAGCTACTTTATTTTGGTGTATGTCTTTTGCTTTTGGTGACCAAAATTCAATTGAGTTTTGGAATAGTGAGCTCTATGTATAGTGGATTTGGATTACGCACATTTCCACGCTTTAATTGTCCAATCTAAATCTACGACTAAATTTAATTATTTAGAAATTTGTTGTGTAATTGAACGATCGATATTAAAACAACAGTTTATATTTCGTTTATAACGTGAAATCGTGTTTGTGTCATTACGCCCATATTTATTCATTGGTAGCGCGCATTTTACAAGCGCTTTTTAAACTAACAGCGCTGTTGTATCATATTTAAAATTAACAGAGGGATAAAACAACGCTTTTCTGACAATCACTTCACAAAAGCATTGTTTAAGGTCATATAGGGTCCTAAATATTTACACACTTTTTGTTGAAAGCGCTGTTCTAGGGTCACATAGCGCTTTTGGATATAAGCGTTGTAAGTATATCGTGTAACACTCCGATTTTAACAGCGCGAGTGTATTTTTTTTTCAAAACAAATTCATAAACACAAAGAATAAAGAAGGAAATACTTTTGATAAATATTAAGTCGTAACACAACGACAAAAGTCAACAACATTTACATGCAGTGGAATTGTTTTTGAATTAAAATCCAAGTATTCAAACATCAAAATACACCGCGGGCATGAGGCCTTATCAACATAGCTCATACCCTGGGGTATTCTCGGCAGACACCTATACAAAAAGCATTGCCCAAGAATTTTAACTCCCACATCCCATCCAAAGAGTGGTACATGAACCATCAAAATAAAATGTTCAAGCTTGACAATATTGGTATAGTAGAGTCTTCCAAATTAAATAAACACAACCCAAATAAAGAACAGACATCTATCCCTATACGTCAAATACATTCCCACCACAAGGTAGTACATGGGCAAGATCCTGATTCTCATCTGTAGGGCAAAGCCCAATTTCCAACAATAGTTGTAAAGGTCACCAACTGAAATAACAAATTAACAATAACATTTAAGTTTTAAATGCACAAAATACCTTCAACTTAGCATGCCACCTTAAAAGGGTTTCCATATGCCAAACATGGATAAACCAAGTTGAAAAATAAAGTTTTAAATAAAACTGCACTAATCGTAATCGAATACAGCCTCTCTGTATGTCGCAATACAGCCTTATTATTCGACTACACATAAGACAAAAAAATAGGAAAAATAGATGTTTGTATTCGAATTACACAATCAGAAAACGCAGAAAAGAGCAAAATCAGCTTTATAAAAAAGGGTTTCGAATTCATCAACACTTACACACAAATCCAATCAATCACATTAGCAATTATAGCACATCACCATGGTAACTGAGTTTCGAAAAGTTTTGCAATCAATCACACTTACACACAAATCCAAACCATTCACACTTAGCAATCTATAGCACAATCACCTGAGAACTTGGTTTAGAATAAGTTTTGCAATCAATCAACACTTACACGCAATCCCAAACATTCACACTTAGCAATTATAGCACAACCACAACAACCACCTGAGTTCAAAACACTCAATCATAATCTTGAATCAAACTTGACTGCGTGCCAACACCCTAATGCAATGCGTATATGCCAAAAACGCATGGACTCGAATTCCAAACCAAAAACCCTCCTCGAAGGGCCGTAAATCATAATGTTACCGCCTATCACATGGCCAAAGTACTATAAATTACGTAGGATCTACCTATCACGGGTCAGCAATGATTTACTAAAACTTAATCGTATATGTACCGCCTATCACACAGCCGACGTACTATTACCGACGGTGCCACCTATCACGGGTCAGCGCGACTTACTAAAAATGTAGTCTTATCGCCAGACCTTACACACGCGACAAATCCCCGCAAGCGCTAAGATGAACCAAGAAATCACATGGGAATCATCTCGTGGCCCATCAGTCACCACTATCACCAGGCACCATCTGGTCGCCATGCTTACTATGAATGCATAGCATACTCTGACTCTATCCACGACATCATTAAGTAAATGCAGATATTAAAAATTCCCCATTTTTAATACTCATTTAACTCTAACGATTCTTCACGACAATCATAAGTAAACGCAGATATTAAAAGATTCTCCATTTTTAAGTACTCATTTAACTCTAATGATTTTTATAATTCCACACAGAGCATACTCAGACATATTCTCAAATTAATTCCCACAATTCACACCAATCACATCAATTCATTTTTCCACAAATCCACACAAACACATCTCAAAATTTATATCTAATTATGAGCACGTCAACACGACAAACACCAAATCTCACAACCCACCACTCAAACACAATCAAATTTCATTCCCTCAAACACTCATCATATCACCCAAACCAAACTCCTAAATTTCACCATAAAAGCATTAAACTTCATTTCCCCAAATCTACACTTCAACCCTAACCAAATTCATTCCACTCAACCACAGATAAGTCCCTTAATGCAAACTAAAGTTTAGAAGGAGCCTTACCTTAGGCGAAGCTTAACGAGCGATTATGAGCCACAACTAATTCGGTAAAATCTCTGCTCGAGTCGTGCTTCCAAAGTTTGTTCACTAGTCCGTAGCATGGAGGTGAGCAACTTTCCCTTCTATCACTTCTCGAACGAAGCTTAGATCTAAAAGAAACATGAGGTTTATGTTTGACGGTTTGAAACCCCTAACACTGTTTTCTTCGTTTTCGAACTTCAACACAAGAAGAATGAAGCTGAGAAATCTTTGTTTTCACCCACCAAGTCTTGGGTTCCTTTCTTGAGCAAAAGAAGCAAAGAAGATGAAGAAGAAAAAGAACAAAAAATGGTTGCGATAATAGGGAGAGGAAACGTTTCTTTCCTTTATTCATTTCTTTCGCTTTCGCCTTTCCTTTGTCTTTTCCTTTCTTCTATTTCTTTCCTTTCTCATCTTCTTCTCACACATATATATCTTATCAAAATTACCATTCTCCCATAACCTCTCAAACCATTTGATAAAAATATCTACTCTTGTCGCAACTCATGACAGATACAATTTTAGAACCTGAGATATTTTTAACAAATAACTGCCCGGTATAAATTCTTCATAACATAAATAAATTATTCTTCAACAAAAGATTTCACCGTACTTAATCTAATTATATTTATTGACGAATAATTTTAAATCGGCATCAAAGATATTTGAGCATTAAACTCACCAAAATATCAATAACTGGCTAAAAGCCTCAGAGTTCAATACCAAATACATAAATTAGAATTTAAACTACTACTCTTACATAGTGCACTCAAATTAATATTACCATCGCTTTTAGAGCGCTTTGTATACAAGGGCTGTAAATTATAGCGCTCCCAAATTATATTTACAATGCTTTTATAGCGCTTTGTATATTCACACATAATTCAGGGACTTTAGATCGTTTTTTATTATAAGTGTTGTAAATGGTGTGTATTGATAAAAATCATTCCCTCTTAAATAAATAAACAAATATTTAATACATTCTCTCCATAACCTACAAACTCTCCTCTCCTCTAATGTGTGAATCCTCCTCTATCGTGCGCCCTCTTCTCGTTGAACCCTCATCTACTACATCCACTATTGCGCGCTCATTCTACTGAGTGATTGTAGTCTCAATTATTGTATTTATTAATTTTTTATTGTCACTAAAACTGATAAATTATTACCTGATAAATCATATAAAATATTACAATGGTAGTATATGGCATAAACTTGATATATCTTATAAATTGTTACCTGATAAATCATATCAAATATGTTCTGTTTTTAAAATATGTTTGATCTGGTCTATTTTGAAATCAGACTTGTATCCATAACCTTGGACCTTGATTCCATTTTCCAATATTAGACTATATATACTATAGATTGGTATAATGTTATCAGTAGCTTATCATTGTGTAAACTCTGCATTTATATAGGTCATATAAATGAACCGAAATGGATGTCTGCCAATCGATTGTCAAAAAGTGTATGAAATAGATTGAAGGAGTTTTGTTGAGTTTGCAAGTGAAGAATGCAAAAGATCCAAATCAAATCATTGGTTCTTGTTTAAAAATGTTGATTTGGAAAATGTGTTAAAGCAGATCAATTGGAAGGACATTTAGTAATGGCATGGAATTGATCAAGCTATACATGTTGGATAAGACTTGGTGAGAAAATAAAAGAGAACACTAATTTTGAGAATGGTTCGACATATGCTTCAAATGATTTCAACACAGATACATATGAGCGGGACCGAGTTGAGGAGATTGTAAAAGCAGTTGAAAAAGATCTTTGGGATTGTCCTAAAATATTTGAGAATTTTGTTGAGTGATGCAGAGAAACTATTATATAATGGTTGTACTAAATTCACAAGACCGTAGGTGATATTAAAGTGTAACAACTTAAAAGCGATTAGTGATGGTCTGATAAAAGCTTCACATAATTATTAACACATCTACAAGATATGTTGCCACATGATAATGAACTTCCCATTCGAACCTACGAGCTAAACGAATTTGTGCTCTATTGGCATGAGTTATGAAAGGATTTATGTGTGTCTTAACAATTGCATTTTATTTATTGGAAACGAATATGAATTACTAAAGGCATGTATGAAATGCAATGTCTCTCGATATAAGAAGAAAGAATCTAATCCAACAAAATTTTGTGTGGTATTTTCCTATAATACCAAGATTTAAGCGCATCTAATTTCAGGAGAGAGTCAAGAAATCTACGACTCACTTTCTACTGATGGAATGAATCTACATGGTCTTCAAAGCATCTCACACATCATGTGGCCGGTGATTTTGTTGATTTGTAACCTACCTCCATGGTTATGTATGAAGCGTAAGTTATGATGTTTGTCTCTATTAATTTCTGGACCCAAACAATTCGATGAATAATATCAACGTATACTTGACTCCTTTAATTGAAGATTTAAAAAATATGTGGGAGACAAATGTGGAAGTTTATGATGGGTATAGGAAAGAATGTTTCAATTTGAGGGCAATGTTGTTCAGCACAATTAATGATTTTCCAACATATGGTAAATTTATTAGGATATAGCATTAAAGGTCAGTGTGCATGCCCTATAATGTGAAGAGAGTACAGATTGGATGCGGTTGAAACATTGTAAGAAGAATGTATTTCTTGGACATCGTAGATTTTTACATTTTAGTCATCAGTATGTGGGTGGAGAAATGCATTCAATGGAAAATATCTGAGGAAGGTATTGCTCCTTTACCAACGACTGGATATCAAATATTAGAAAAATTACAAGGTTTGACCATAAATTTGGAAAACCTTTTACAGGAGAGCTTGTCAAAACTGGGTGGAAGAAAAAGTCAATTTTCTTTGAATTGCCATATTGGAAGTCAATGTATATAAGACATTTTTCTCGATGTGATGCATATTGAAAAAAAATGTATTTGATAGTGTTATTGGTACGTTACTTAATGTTCCAAGAAATTGGACTTGGTCGATATGGGAATTGGAAATGAATTGGGTCCGTAAAGAAAGGAAATCGCACATATCTACCTCCCAGCTGCTCACACTCTATCTAGAGAGGAAAAATTGTTTTATGTAAATTTCTACATGAAGTTAAGGTCCACAAGGATACTCTTCAAACATTAAAAATTTAGTTTGTATGAAAGACCTCAAGTTCAAAGTTTGACAACACGTGATTCATGTTCTATGGAGCATTTGCTACCAATAGGTATACGTTCCATTTACCAGAAAAAGTTCGACAAGCTATAACTAAATTATGTTTCTCTTCAGGAACTTGTTAGTAAAGTGATCGATCCTCATATAATTACACTATTGCAGAGAGAAATGTTGTTACTTTGTGTGAGAGATGAAATGTATATTCCCACCCTCGCTTTTGATATAATGGTTCACCTTACTATTTATCTTTTTAAGAGACACAACTTGTGGGCTCCAACTTATATGAGAGGATGTATCTGATAGACGATATATGGAAACCTATTAAAAGGGTACGTAAAAAGTATAAGTCGACCAGAAAGTTGTATTGGTTGAATGATACATTGTCGAAGAAGCTTACTAAATCTGTACAGAAATATCATCTCAATGTTGAATCCATAGGGCTTCCCAAGTCAAAGTCATTCAAGAAGAATAACAGGAGAAAAGATAATTGGAAGAGAGAGTAATGACTATATCAAGGACAAATGGAGCAGGCACAATTGTATGTTCACACTAATGATGATAAGTTCAACTGTATGTTACAATACACATGGATCAGTTATCTAGTTTGAACATGAATAGAATCAAAATTGGATAAAACAAGAGCACAACTTGAAGTTTTATAACATGGGCAAAAAATCACATTAACTCAAACTTGATATAGACCCGATTCCAATTCACAGGATTGAGGTAGCTAGCAAATGATTCCGAGTTTACATGTTTTTCTTACACCTCAATATATGTAATTAACGGCTACACTATTTTATACCAAAAAACAGATGATCAAACCACTACGCAAAATAGTAAAGTCACCTCGTAGCTGAAGCAATGCATATCTCAAGGCAAAAGACAAAAACCCAATATATGTAAATTCTATCATAATTTAAGGTTATCAGCACATATGGGAGTTAGATTAACACAATGCTTCATGTTCCATATTTGGTTGCGAGTGGGTCAAAGATAATATTGGCGTTCGGATGATGAGTCAAGTTTCTTGCTTGTCGATTTAATAGGGTGGGGTACAAATATGAGCCTTTTATTTTAACGCGCAAGGTCAAGAAGTTTTCTTTGTCACTGATCTTATTGATGATAAATGTCATTGTACTATTGACCAATAAATAAGTGATGATAACAATAACGATGAAAGAATGTTGGTAATGATCTTTTCTTTGGCGAAATCACAACCACATGAAATGATTCAACTGATGATGGTTTATATCTTAGAGATGATCATGATGAGGGAAATTGGATTAATCCATCATTTTGTATCATTAAGGGACAAAAAAATGTGAATCCCACCAGGAAAAGAAGAAGAGTTTTATATAAGCCATGTAATCTGAATTCATCATGTAATTTATACTAAGTTTATGTAACTTGAATTGCCAGAACTAATTTCATGTAATTTATAATTAGCAATTTGTTTGACCTGCCAAAATTGAGCATTTAGCATTTAGCTTGAACTGTATTTGATTTTCTGCTTAAATTGATTTCTGCATATTGAACTTGAACTTGAAAAGCTAATTCGCTGGGTATTCCTTGAACTGAACTGATCCCAATTTGAATTGATCATGTAATTTAGCATGATATATAGGTATTTAACTAATTATTTGGAAGAAAAAAAATCCAAATATAGGTATTTTACAGAAACTGAAATGAAATTGTAACCCTTTGCATTGATATATAGTATTTAAATAATTATTAGCATTTTATAGAAACTGAACTAAAATTATAATTTAACATATTTAACTTGAACTGAACGAACATAACTTGCAATTCTTACAGTTGCTTTTTGTCCATAAGCGCTGTAAAAGACTTTAAAATTAAATTACAAATTATTTACAACACTTTTGGTCCAATAAGCGTTGAAAAAGGCTTTTAAAAATTAAAATTGGCAAATTATTTATAGCGCTTTTTCTATTAAGCTCTGTAAAAGACATTTAAAAAGTAAACTACAAATCATTACAATGCCTTTTTGTCCATAACGTGTAAAAGGCTCATATAGCGCCTTTATACAATCTTTAAAGCGCTTTTATATAGTCTTTTAAGCGTTTTGTGGAAGTGTTGTATAGAATTAGTCTTTTTAAAGTGTTTTGGACAAGCGCTGTAAAAAGGTTTAAATGTAAACTGATATTAGGAACCCGCTTCATTTTCCTCTTCATTACGTACTCTCCTATTACGAACTTGCAGTCGAAATCTCCTCATTTCCTTTTGTCATTACGTACTTTCCATCTTCCGTTACTCTCCAAACGACCCTACTGACCCTCTTTCTCCCTAGTGTGAACCTCTTCACTACTATCCCTACGAACCCTCTCCATACGAATCCTACTGATACTTTTCTAACTAGTGCACCCTCTTCTCTCGTTCCTTGTCATTTCTACTTTAAGCGAAGTCTAACCCTAAACTCAGTATTGTTGTTGTCAAGTATTGTATTTATTAATTTGTGTGTTGTCACTAAATTTGCATGTTAACTTATACTGCTACTTAGACTCACTGCATGTTGAACTTGTTGAACTTCTACTAAACTTAATAATTATATGTGTGAAGTGTGTAGATTAAATGGATTCCAATAATGATTTAGATCGTCAAAATAATGAAGTTGTCAATACTAAGAGTTATGAAACGAAGTTAAACATGGACAAACTATTATATAAAAGATCATCAAAGCAAGAAGTAATGGAATTAAATTTTAGGTTACTATACTTTGTTTAAATTTAATTTGTTTCTTTTTTTTGAAAGCATGCACTTACTCTATGACTTTATTTAGTGGGATGGAATCAAAGTGGCCAGCCAATTGAGGTCCAACCAGTCAATGATTGGTAATTACATTGGTGCAGTTGTTCCTCAAAATATCTCAATAACAATATGACATTGGAGAGATAAAGCTTGAAGGATGCTAAAGATATATTGTGGAATGATATACAAGTAAACTTTTTTTACTCCATTTTTTGTTACTTAGAATTGTTATCCATTGAAATTAATTTTACTCAAACTCTATCTTTATTTAGTTTGCAGTCAGCTTTTAACGTTGATGATGTGCAAAACAATTATGTGCTTAGAGTTGCCGGAAAATACACAGAGGATTTAGATCTCATTTTCAATTGCAACTTAAGAGATCATGATGGAAATTTGAATGTTGAAGCTCTGAAAATATACAAACACTACATATCAAATGAAGAATGGAGCACGTTTGTAGCTAAATGTGCATACCCCCCCCCTTTTTGTTGTAATTAAATTTATTAGTATTTGTGTTTTATTCAATTCGTAGTGTATTTTTTTACACGATCGTTATTATTTTATATAGAGTATAAGTACGGCAAATTGCAAGAGAGCAAAAAAATCCAATGCCATACCAAAAAATTGCATATGGGTATGCACGTTTAGAGCAAAAAATTGTAAGTAAACATCCACTTTATACAATGTTGTAGATTATAAACTATAGTTTCTAACTAATTTTTGTTTATGTCTTAGCGAATAGCTTGAAGGAGACGAAATCCGATCAACCATTAGTCGTCATATTTTGTGGAATGAGGCTCGTATTGACAATAAGGATGGAATAGTTTGATAATGAAAATTTCAACAAGTGATAGAAAATGTGTAAGTATAGTTATCACTTTAATATTTTTTAATATTGTCCTTTAAAAATGATATTGAACTTATCTTTTTAATACTACAATGTATTTTAGGAGAATCTAGAACAATTTTCTGAAAATCTAAGAGAATAAACAAGTTAGTTGCAGGACATACTTGGTAAGGTATTTAATGTTCCTGAATATTCTGGCCGTGTGAGGGGTAAAGGATTTGGCGTAACTCCAAAAAGCTATTTTTTGACATGAGAAGCGCACAAATCCATCTAATGAGAGTACTAGATAAGTTGAAAATACTAACAGAGCAAGTTGCATATTTGGTGAAAAAAGAATAAGGAAAAGCAACTTCTGGAGTGTCAACATGAAATACAACTAGAGAGTGAAAATAGATATGGTATGTTTAATTGCTACGTATGTTTAATTGTGGATGATTATGATTGATTATGTTTAATTTCTGATTTTTCCGTTGTTAATTTAATTTCACATTATTAAGATTCTTACAAAGTCTAAAGGAATGCATAAGAAGATTCCTCACAACGAGTCAGTCACTTCACCAAAAAAGGTTTGACATATACATCAATTGTATATAAAATGATTTTAACTAACAAACTAATCAACTTCATTTTTTTCAGATTCAAGCAAAACCCTGCCGAAAATGTTAGAAAGTTGATTCAAAAAATAAACCCAGTGCACCGCAAATGCAGGTTCGTGGTAAGATATTTATTCAATCACTTAATTTATTTAGCTGCTTCTCCTAAAATAAATCCGCCAAAGATCCATCTGCTCTCCTAATCCTAAATATGTTTCTCCTAAATCTACTAGAAATTCGCCACACCGCAAATGCAGGTTCGTTGTAAAAATAAACCTGCCAAAATTCAAAAACTGGATCGTGGGAAAATCAGTTCTTGCTCCTAAATAAGTCATCAACACCTTTCTCGATTTTGGATTGTGTCTTGACATACAAGCAAAAATGAATATAGATAGCAATGTTGCATGTATCATACACATGGAGAAAAGCATTTACAGAGATGAGTATGAAGAATTACTTGATACTTCTCAATCATAATGAGCTAAGTGCAACTATCATCAGCATATAAGTTAGGTAATGTAAAATATTTTATTTAAGATAAAAATTACTTTAATTGCATCACTGCCACATTTATTGGGTAATTAATCTAATTTTATATTCTCATTGAAGGTATATGTATGAAAAGTTAGTGTGCATGTGCCAAATTGACAGATAGATTTTTCATTCTTATCTCCGCATAAGCTATCCTTGTCTAAACTAGATCCAATTAAGTAAAAAATATTTCGTTGATATACTTTAGAAATAAAGAGAAGATTAAGTTGTTTCTTGATATATATATATATATATAATTCAGATACTTAGATATTCTTTATCATATCTTTTTTAATTTATGATACTTTATCATTGTGTAAACAAATTTTTCCAACAAAATTTTTTGTTGTTGTAGGCAACATTAAAGGTGTTGTTTTCCATCAGTGCCACCTCTAAAATTATATTACTAATTAGATCCACTGTACGATCTTTATAAACAATCAATTGGATATAAAGAATATCTTAGATACGTAAGTAATATTCATTTATGTTTTTACATATATAAATAATCTGTTTGGTAATTGAATAATAATCACATTTATTTGATAATGCTTTACAAGTTTTCCGCACTCAAAGGGGTGTGATAGCATTTCAGCAAGTGTACTGAGTCGTTGCAAGTAATAATTAAAACGGTAGTACCGAGTGTCGAACTCAAGGATTACGTTTTACTATTGAATTATATTTAATTACTAAAACTGAACAAAAAGTTTCTGAATTGATTGTAATAATATTTAAAATTAACAATGGTAATAAAATTGATCCCTTATACTAAGAAAAATGTCAGAGATGAATTTCACTTCAAATTCAACCTTGATGTCTAATTTGATCCAAGTTACTGAATTCCTTTATTGAATTATTACTGAACTCTCTTTATTATTCTTTCTGTAATGTCTTAGTGACAAAACCTTTAATTCCAAAGTAACCCCTAATTTAATGTTGATCAATAAATTAGGCCTTACCGTACAGGAATTCTGTTGTTAAACTATTGTCTTTGCAACTAATTTAATTGGTTTCATTACCTGCATTTATCCCTAGACTACAAATTCATGAATTTCTCATCTCACGCATCCGTAAAGTCCACTTTTGTTTTAAAATACGAATCTTATAACATTTTAATGTTGATCAAGAAATAAAAAGCATTAAGCACAGAGATGAGAAAAATAATTCAATAAACTCATTCATATAACTAGAAATCAAATCAGAAAAATAAGGATTTCATC
>PGTU02003022.1:0-11061 GCA_002896215.2 Cicer echinospermum
TTTAGGTCATTTTCGTCCTCGCTAGGCTTATTCTTGTCCAATTAGGGTTTTTTAACCAATCTTGTGCATCCAATAATAGGTTCATTTGTGTCATTGGATGAACATTTAGGTCATTTTCGTCCTCCCTAGGCTTATTCTTGTCCAATTAGGGTTTTTAACCAATCTTGTGCATCCAATAAGTTCATTTGTGTCATTGGATGAACATTTAGGTCATTTTCGTCCTCCCTAGGCTTATTCTTGTCCAATTAGGGTTTTTAACCAATCTTGTGCATCCAATAAGTTCATTTGTGTCATTGGATTAACATTTAGGTCATTTTCGTCCTCCCTAGGCTTATTCTTGTCCAATTAGGGTTTTTAACCAATCTTGTGCATCCAATAAGTTCATTTGTGTCATTGGATGAACATTTAGGTCATTTTCGTCCTCCCTAGGCTTATTCTTGTCCAATTAGGGTTTTTAACCAATCTTGTGCATCCAATAAGTTCATTTGTGTCATTGGATGAACATTTAGGTCATTTTCGTCCTCCCTAGGCTTATTTCTTGTCCAATTAGGGTTTTTAACCAATCTTGTGCATCCAATAAGTTCATTTGTGTCATTGGATGAACATTTAGGTCATTTTCGTCCTCCTCTAGGCTTATTCTTGTCCAATTAGGGTTTTTAACCAATCTTGTGCATCCAATAAGTTCATTTGTGTCATTGGATGAACATTTAGGTCATTTTCGTCCTCCCTAGGCTTATTCTTGTCCAATTAGGGTTTTTTAACAATCTTGTGCATCCAATAAGTTCATTTGTGTCATTGATGAACATTTAGGTCATTTTCGTCCTCCCTAGGCTTATTCTTGTCCAATTAGGGTTTTTAACCAATCTTGTGCATCCAATAAGTTCATTTGTGTGTCATTGGATGAACATTTAGGTCATTTTCGTCCTCCCTAGGCTTATTCTTGTCCAATTAGGGTTTTTAACCAATCTTGTGCATCCAATAAGTTCATTTGTGTCATTGGATGAACATTTAGGTCATTTTCGTCCTCCTAGGCTTATTCTTGTCCAATTAAGGGTTTTTAACCAATCTTTTGTGCATCCAATAGGTTCATTTGTGTCATTGGATGAACATTTAGGTCATTTTCGTCCTCCCTAGGCTTATTCTTGTCCAATTAGGGTTTTTAACCAATCTCTGTGCATCCAATAAGTTCATTTGTGTCATTGGATGAACATTTAGGTCATTTTCGTCCTCCCTAGGCTTATTCTTGTCCAATTAGGGTTTTTTAACCAATCTTGTGCATCCAATAAGTTCATTTGTGTCATTGGATGAACATTTAGGTCATTTTCGTCCTCCCTAGGCTTATTCTTGTCCAATTAGGGTTTTAACCAATCTTGTGCATCCAATAAGTTCATTGTGTCATTGGATGAATTTTAGGTCATTCTTGTCCAATTAGGTTTTTAACCAATCTTGTGCATCCAATAAGTTCATTTGTGTCATTGGATGAACATTTAGGTCATTTTCGTCCTCCTAGGTTTATTCTTGTCCAATTAGGGTTTTTTAACCAATCTTGTGCATCCAATAAGTTCATTTTGTGTCATTGGATGAACATTTAGGTCATTTCGTCCTCCCTAGGCTTATTCTTGTCCAATTAGGTTTAACCAATCTTGTGCATCCAATAAGTTCATTTGTGTCATTGGATGAACATTTAGGGTCATTTTCGTCCTCCCTAGGCTTATTCTTGTCCAATTAGGGTTTTTAACCAATCTTGTGCATCCAATAAGTTGTTTGTGTCATTGGATGAACATTTAGGTCATTTTCGTCCTCCCTAGGCTTATTCTTGTCCAATTAGGGTTTTTAACCAATCTTGTGCATCCAATAAGTTCATTTGTGTCATTGGATGAACATTTAGGTCATTTTCGTCCTCCTAGGCTTATTCTTGTCCAATTAGGGTTTTTAACCAATCTTGTGCATCCAATAGGTTCATTTGTGTCATTGGATGAACATTTAGGTCATTTTCGTCCTCCCTAGGCTTATTCTTGTCCAATTAGGGTTTTTAACCAATCTTGTGCATCCAATAAGTTCATTTGTGTCATTGGATGAACATTTAGGTCATTTTCGTCCTCCCTAGGCTTATTCTTGTCCAATTAAGGTTTTTAACCAATCTTGTGCATCCAATAAGTTCATTTGTGTCATTGGATGAACATTTAGGTCATTTTCGTCCTCCCTAGGCTTATTCTTGTCCAATTAGGGTTTTTAACCAATCTTGTGCATCCAATAAGTTCATTTGTGTCATTGGATGAACATTTAGGTCATTTTCGTCCTCCTAGGCTTATTCTTGTCCAATTAGGGTTTTTAACCAATCTTGTGCATCCAATAAGTTCATTTGTGTTGTGTCATTGGATGAACATTTAGGTCATTTTCGTCCTCCCTAGGCTTTATTCTTGTCCAATTAGGGTTTTTAACCAATCTTGTGCATCCAATAAGTTCATTTGTGTCATTGGATGAACATTTAGGTCATTTTCGTCCTCCCTAGGTTATTCTTGTCCAATTAGGGTTTTTAACCAATCTTGTGCATCCAATAGGTGTGTTTGTGTCATTGGATGAACATTTAGGTCATTTTCGTCCTCCCTAGGCTTATTCTTGTCCAATTAGGGTTTTTAACCAATCTTGTGCATCCAATAAGTTCATTTTGTGTCATTGGATGAACATTTAGGTCATTTTCGTCCCCTAGGCTTATTCTTGTCCAATTAGGGTTTTAACCAATCTTGTGCATCCAATAAGTTCATTTGTGTCATTGGATGAACATTTAGGTCATTTTCGTCCTCCTAGGCTTTATTCTTGTCCAATTAGGTTTTTTAACCAATCTTGTGCATCCAATAAGTTTGTTTGTGTCATGGATGAACATTTAGGTCATTTTCGTCCTCCCTAGGCTTATTCTTGTCCAATTAGGGTTTTTAACCAATCTTGTGCATCCAATAAGTTCATTTGTGTCATTGGATGAACATTTAGGTCATTTTCGTCCTCCCTAGGCTTATTCTTGTCCAATTAGGGTTTTTAACCAATCTTGTGCATCCAATAAGTTCATTTGTGTCATTGGATGAACATTTAGGTCATTTTCGTCCTCCCTAGGCTTATCTTGTCCAATTAGGGTTTTTAACCAATCTTGTGCATCCAATAAGTTCATTTGTGTCATTGGATGAACATTTAGGTCATTTTCGTCTCCCTAGGGTTATTCTTCTTGTGCAGTCCAATTAGGGTTTTTAACCAATCTTGTGCATCCAATAAGTTCATTTGTTTGTGTCATTGGATGAACATTTAGGTCATTTCGTCGTCCTAACATTTAGGTCTTTTCTTTATTCTTGTCCAATTAGGGTTTTTAACCAATCTTGTGCATCCAATAAGTTCATTTGTGTCATTGGATGAACATTTAGGTCATTTTCGTCCTCCCTAGGCTTATTCTTGTCCAATTAGGGTTTTTAACCAATCTTGTGCATCCAATAAGTTCATTTGTGTCATTGGATGAACATTTAGGTCATTTTCGTCCTCCCTAGGCTTATTCTTGTCCAATTAGGGTTTTTAACCAATCTTGTGCATCCAATAAGTTCATTTGTGTCATTGGATTAACATTTAGGTCATTTTCGTCCTCCCTAGGCTTATTCTTGTCCATTTAGGGTTTTTAACCAATCTTGTGCATCCAATATAAGTTCATTTGTGTCATTGGATGAACATTTTTAGTCATTTTCGTCCTCCCTAGACTTATTCTTGTCCAATTAGGGTTTTAACCAATCTTGTGCATCCAATAAGTTCATTTGTGTGTCATTGGATTTAGGTCACATTTAGGTCATTTTCGTCCTCCCTAGGCTTATTCTTGTCCAATTAGGGTTTTTAACCAATCTTGTGCATCCAATAAGTTCATTTGTGTCATGGATGAACATTTAGGTCATTTTCGTCCTCCCTAGGCTCCTCCCTAGGCTTATTCTTGTCCAATTAGGTTTTTAACCAATCTTGTGCATCCAATAATAGTGTTTGTGTCATTGGATTGAACATTTAGGTCATTCTCGTCCTAGTTCTTAGTGGTTAATTTGGATCTCATTAACTTTCTTCAGTATATAACGATTTCCACTAGAGCACACTCAATGTTTATGTCTCTGCTGACTATAGCTTTGTGGAAACCACTTATCTTTGGCATCCACCTTTTTCATTTGTTGTCATTGAAGATACCACTTAGGTCCAATTTCTTCTGTCCTCTCTAGCCTTATATCCCAAAATCATTCCTCTTAAATTCATTTAACCTTCTTGTGCAAGATCCATTCATCATCTACCAATGTGTCAATCAATTGAGATAGGCTCAATGGATGGTGTAAAAACATGATATCTTTTAGGTGAATATCGGTCTTTAAAGGATTACTTCTTGGTGCAATTAGGGAGTTTTTAGACCACATGACTTGTACTTTTTTTCCAGATATTCCTTCTGACTTATCGTAACTATTATTTGATGAATCAATTCATCTACGTCAGGTTGTCGATTATATTTTGATATTTTGATTGCCTGCATTCCTGATTTTTCATATTCGTCTAGTTTGTCTTCATCTGCTTCCTCTAATTTCGTTAAACCTGCACTATCATCATCTTGCTTTGACTATTCAATGTCAAGTTGTTTGTCATCATATTTAACATGTATGGATTCTTTCACAATCCGAGTTTCCATATTAAACACTCTATAAACCTTAGAACTTTCATATTATCCAACGAAGGTACATTTTTGAAATCTAGAATAAAATTTACCAAGGTTATCTTTCCTTTTAACAATATAACAAGTACAACCAAATAGTTTAAAGTAGGAAATTTTAGGATTTTTACCTTTCCACAATTAATATGGTGTGTTATTCAATATAGACTTAATTAAGACTCTATTTTGAGTATAACATGTCGTGTTAATTATTTCAGCCCAAAAGTGTTTTGCAACATTCATCTCTTTTAACATGGTTCTGGCCATTTCTTGGAGTGATCTCTTCTTTCTTTCTACACTCATTTTGTTGGGGTGTTCTCAGAGAGGAGAGTTGTGAGAGATTCCATTCTTACACCAAATTTTTGATCACTCAGCTTTTCAAGGTTTCCTCATGATCACTTCTAAGCTATTTGGATCAAAGATACACTCTACTCACGTTCGTTTGGTTGGCATAGTGTGATAAAGTCATTCTAGGATCATTCTTACTTAAGTCACCTTTACCTTCGTGGGGCTTTATGTAAATCATCTACTGCATACCAAAGCCTATGTTTTTGGTTTTGAGAGACTGTCTTGCTGGACCAAGAAATCTATATGTATGAGCACAAGTGTCTTTGAGATGAAGACGTATTCTTAGGGAAAACAGTTCTTTGTTCTCTTTGTCTCTTTACAGGCTTTACACATAATCTCAGTTTTATCCAATTTTGAATAGATCTGACTAGTAGGTATTTATTTTTGAAATATTACTCTAAGTTTCATATCATTGTAAGACGTGTCAATTAGTTTCTCTTTCATTTACTGACATCAGACAGTTACGATGCTCACTTATATTGACGGTCTCCCTATGTTATATATGTTCTAATAGAGGCCTATGATGGATGAACGAGTACATATCCATCTGTTCCCTCTTAACATATATTATCATAGATTACGTTACCATATGTTGGTTTACTATTGTTAATGCATTTGAGCACAATGACCTTTAAAAACATTATATAGACCTGTTATAATATGGACGAAGTATCCACTGTTACCAATGACAAAATTGAATAATGATATGGTTTTTGCTTTGTTCAAAAAGTCACTGTGCTCCTTTGCTAACATGCTAGTTCTTGGATGATAGATGTTTCATCCAAGTACATGTGTAGTGAGCATTGTAACGCTGAGATGACAGAATAAACTAGGGAATTAAATAAGTAATAATCAATGACACACGCACCATTGGATGCACAAGGACCTCTGTCGGTCTTGTCTGAGAATATCTAAGACGATCAACAGTAATTTTAGAATTTATTGTAATACAAATTAATCACTTCGGTCATTGACTTCATTATTATAGTTTTAAAAAATTGAAAATTTAAAATAAACTAACAACTTTTATAAAAATATTAAAGTAAATATTAAAAAACAATCAGTTTCATAACTAATTTATTTGAAAATAAGTGATTTTCACTAAGCAAAATAATCAATGTATATCATGTTTCAAAATAAATAACTAACTGAATTTATTGAAAAAGAGTGTATGAGTTTCTAAACCCATTACTTTCCTTATAACTTTTTTCTTTAAAAAAAAAAAAAAGAAATTTTTACTAAGACAGTACAACACTTAAAAAACATTTATGAATATTCATTTTAGTCTACTTTAATTTTAATATTGTAATTTTTTTAAAGTACAAGAAATAGATCAAACTTAAATCACATAACCCTAAACACTAATTAGAATGAATACACTTTTTCTTTAAAACACATGTCAAGACGATCCTAAGTTGGCAGCAAGTAAACATGGGGAAAAAAATTCAATCGAGTTTAAACCAAATGAGAATTGTAAACAAGAACAACTGATGCAACAAGCATCATCTAACATCCAAATCCAATGTAACAAACTGAAAAATGTCTACAAAATAGCAACAAAATCTCAACAAGTAAAAGCAATGGCAACATATAGTTGAAACTAATGGTTTGATGATGATGATAATGACGACTTCAATGCATCCAATATCAAGCTAGTCTCCTCTTCAACCAACTGAGCTCGCCTTGTAAACAACTCCATTCTGCAATATGTAACTTTTCCATCGTTCTCAAACTAAGACCCTCTCTCTGATTCATCCATTATTTCAGTTCCCGCTCTTAATCAAATTCGCATTCATTCCTCGATAACGAACCATTTTCATTTAAAATCAATTTGGAATCTGAAGGTTTCCATTCTTCCTCAGCTTCACAAAGATTAAAAACTTCATCACATTATCATACCGCAGCAAGTTCAAATGTGTTTCTCTTCGAAAGGATTAGGGTTTAGGTTTCCTCGACATCTTCCTTCGACTGTGTTTTTCTTCCGACTCCGTTTCTTCTTCATCTTGAACTGGTGGTTGCGGTGATTAAGGTTTCTGGTCATCTTGGAGTCGTGGTGTGTGGTTCTCATAGCTAAGAAATGTTTTGATTCTCTTCACGTCTTAGTCGTACATTGTAGTTGTCAATAATTAAAAAACATTTCCACAAAAAATTTGGAATTTTCTGACAAGGGTGCTTAATATGAATTTTTAGTGCATAAAATATTAAAATATAACAAAAAAATATTTAAACAATTAAAAAAATATATTTGCCGTAAATTTTATTATGGGACCTTGCATCACAAAACACATAACATGGACATCAAATTTTCTTTGAAGAAAAATTTGGATTCGTTACCAGTGACTGAGTGCTGCGCAGTGACTAAGAGCTGGCCTGGTGACTGAGTGCTGGCCAGCCAGCCAACTGCTTGCCTGGTGACTAGGTGCTAGCTTGACTGAGTGCTAGCTAGCCAACCAGCCTTCTTGCCTGGTGACTGAGTGATGGTCAGCTAGCGGAGGCTGCTTGCTTGGTGACTAGGTGTTGGCCTGGTGAATGAGTGTTGGTCAGGGCTAGCTAACCTGCTTTCCTGGTGACTATGTATTAGCCTGGTGATTGAGTGTTGGTCAGCCAACAAGTGTGCTTGGGCCGGTGATTGAGTGTTGGCCAGCAAGCCAGCCCTGCTTGCCTGGTGACTAAGCGTTGGTCAGCCAGTCAGCCTGCTAGCCTGGTGACTAGGTGCTGGCCTGGTGACTGAGTGTGTAAGACCCATAATTTTAAAGTACCCTTTATGTATTTTTTGGTGTATTTTGGATTTTGGCTCGGAGGCCTTAACCGCAAAGTTAATAATATTTTTGGAGTTTATAATCAAAAGATATTTTTGATGCCAATTAAAATTTGTCGTCGATAAATAAATTGAAAATTAACTGCGGTGAATCCTTTACGAAGAATTTAATGCGTTACGGGTGAAATGGTAATTTAACAAATATTCTGTTATTTTGAGATATTTGTTAAGTTATATTATATTATATATATATTATATATATATATATGTGTGTTTTGTTTGGAGGAAAAGAAAGGAAAACTAGAAGGAAGGAAAAGGAAAAGAAAAGAGTATATAAAGGAAAGAAGGAAAAAGGAAGAAAGGAAAAACAAAGGACAGAAAAAGAAATGAAGGGAAATCCGAATTTTTCCATCTTCTTCCTCTGACCCGCGGCCAATTTCCCTCCTTTCTCCCGTTTTCATTTTCGTCGCTTCTTTTTTCAAAACTAGTAACCCAAGGTTGGGTGAGAGTTAGAACAGGATTTCGCAACTCCACTCTTCCTCCTTGATTCGAAAAAGAAGAAAAACGGTATTGAGATTCAAATCAACCCATTCCGTTTCAATCTAGATCCAAGCTTCATTTCGCGAAGGGTTAGAAGGGAAAGTTGCTACTACCACGCTACGGTGCTCAGGGGACCACTTGAGGCGACGTTGCGAGCGAGATTTTAAACATTTTTACTCGCGGTACCGGACAAACCACGTTAGAGCTAACGTTAAGGTAAGGGCTCCTTCCAAACTTCTAGTTTGCATTAGGGGACTTATCTGTGGGTTGTGTGGGAGGGAATTGTCATGGTTCGATGTATTAATTTGGAGAAAAACGAATCTAATGCGTTATGGGTAAAACTTAGAGTAGGTTTTGGGTTATATTGGATGAATGTTCTGTGTTAAATGGAATTTAAAATCATTTGGTGTATGATTATGAGTAAATGAAATTGATGTTGTTTGAGTGTCATGTTGTGTTGATCTTGGTGTTCGTCGTGGTTTGACGTGTTCTAAGTTAATACGGATGAATTTGATGTGTTTGGTGGGCGTTGTGAATTGAATTTGATAAAACGTTTTGAGTTGGTTTTGTCGTGAAATTGGAACCATTAGAGTTTAAACCAAGTATAAAAATGGGGAATCTTTTAATACCTCGGTTACTTTAATGTGCGTTTGATGGAAAATTGTTTTAAGTTAACTGGGTATTAAGATGGGGAATCTCTTAATGTCTTGGTTCTTAATGTTTGTTTTTTTTGAAATCGTTTCATATGAGTATTAAGAATGGGGAATCTCTTAATGTCTTGTTACTGAATTATTATGTGTGAAAATCGTTTAAGTCAAAAGTATATAAGAATGGGGAATCTCTTGATATATCTGTTTGCTTACGCTTTTGTTTTGAAATCATTAAGATAATCAGTATAAGAATGGGGAATCTCTTAATGCTTATTTATTTAATGTTGTTTTGAAAATCGTTAAAGTAACTGGGCGTAAGAATGGGAATCTCTTAATGTCTTGGTTAACTTAATGTTGTGTGAAAGTCGTTTAAAGTTAAACTGGGTATTAAAAATGGGGAATCTTTTAATATCTTGAATTTGGCTAACGTCTGTTGTGAATAGGAGTCGGTATATGTTCATGCATTTTCATCCTTTTGTAATCGTGCAGAACCGTGATAGGTGGCACCTGAAAATAGTACTTTGGCCTGTGATAGGCGGTACATTTATGATTTAGTTTTTGATAACCTGCATGATAGTGGCAACTCGATAAACGTACGGGTTGTGAAGGCAAGTACGTATATGGTCCATCATTTATCCTTTGTAAATTGTGCAGACCCGTAAGGTGGCACCTTGGTAAATAGTACTTTGGCTTGTGATAGGCGTACATTTATGATTTACGTTTTTTAGTAACCGTGCAGATGCAGACCGTGAATAGGTGGCACCTCGGTAAACGATACGGGCCCGTGATAGGCAGTACGTTTATGGTTACGCATTTTAGTAAATCGTGGCAGACCTGATAGGTGGCACCTTGGTAATTGGTACTTTGGCCTGGGCGGTAAAACACAATTATGATTACGGCCTTCGAGGAGGGTTTTGTTTGGAATTCTGCGTCCATGCATTTTGCAAATACACATTGCAATTAGTGCTTGGCACGCGAGTCGTGTTTGATTTTAGTTTTGATCGATCGTGAATTTGAATTTGAGTCGTTGTGATAATTGGGTTGAAAGTGCTAAGTGTTATGTGTTGATTATTGTGTGTAAGTGTGACGTTTTGTAGAAACTAATTTTGAGCCAAATTTTCCGTGGTAATCGCGTAGTAATTGCTAAGGGTTAGTTATGAACTGAATAGGAATGATTTGAGTTAACTCATGCATTTTTCGGAAAAATAATCAGGGAAATCGATTTCCCATCGGTTGGATGGGTAAACAGGGACTTGCCAAAATGACAAAATTGATTAGTCCAAATCGATTTCGTAATCAGTTTTCAAATTCCTTTTAAGAAATCGATTGCCCAATCGATTGGGGCCTTACAGTCAGGGAACGCACCCATATTCGACAAATCGATTTGGGAATCGATGGATTAAATACTGGGGGCTCAGTACTCACGCCCAATCGATTTCCAATCGATTGATTTTCAGCCCAGGATTTGTTTTCATTAAAGTCCTTTAACCCAATCGATTTCCGCAATCGATTGCTCAAGTGAAAATCCAGTTTGAGTTAGATGACTGATTTACTCATTAACTTATCCATGTCTTGATTTGTTATGTTTTAATTAGGGGATTGAGAACTTCATTTTGCTTTCTTTTTTTAATTGGCAAAGTATTGTATGAACTTTTCGCATATTGGAAACCCTGTTAAGGTGCATGCTTAGTTGAAAAGTTATTTTTAGCATTTCAAAAACTTAAATGTTATGTGTTAACTGTTATTTTCGGTTGGTGACCCTTTACAATTATTGTGGAAATTTGGGCTATGCCCTCAGATGAGAGTCGGGACGGTCCTACCGGTTCGTACCCTACGGACGGGAATGGAGATGAGAACGCTTGACTGCTGTTATGTTAGGAGGATCTCACGGGGCGCGTG
Source organism: Cicer echinospermum (assembly GCA_002896215.2). Classification (NCBI taxonomy): domain Eukaryota; kingdom Viridiplantae; phylum Streptophyta; class Magnoliopsida; order Fabales; family Fabaceae; genus Cicer; species Cicer echinospermum. Next base: position 10,904 of record PGTU02003022.1, read on the forward strand.
GAGATCACTCAGGGCGTATAGTTTTGTTAGGATGATCAGATTAGGTTGATGTATAGGGACTAGGCGTCCTTCTTTTTGGGTTGGAGTATTTATATTTTGGAAAACTGTACTTATACTAATTTTGTCAGTTTGACACCTTATTCGAATGGGTTCCATGT
>PGTU02003027.1:0-18842 GCA_002896215.2 Cicer echinospermum
GTACAAGGTTGTTGATGAGATCAGCTCACGAGGAGGTGAACTGGGAATCTTTCAAAGGGAAGTTTTTAGACAAATACTTCCCGATGAGTACCAGGACTAGACTGGGTGATGATTTCCTGAAACTACATCAGGGGAACATGACCGTGGGCGAATATGCTGCTAAGTTTGAATCACTATCAAGGCATTTCAGATTTTTCCGTGAAGAGATTGATGAGCCATTCTTGTGTCATCGTTTCCAAGACGGACTAAAGTATGAGATTCAAGACTTTGTCTTACCCTTGGGAATTCAAACATTTCCAAGTTCTTGTGGAAAAATGTAGAGAAGTTGAGGATATGAAGAATAAGAGAGCTAGCCGAGGAGGGAATTTTAACTCAGGAGGACCTAGTCGGGTGAAGTATCAGAACAAGGGAAAACAAGTTGCTAAACCTTATAATCGACCACATGATAACAACGGGGGACAGAATAACCCAGGGAACCAAGACTTTGGGAGACAAGTGGGACAAGGTATACGATGTTTCCGATGTGGAGAAGAGGGACATTATGCTTATGCTTGTACCTTTAACAGTCCTACTAGCTACAATTGCCATAAATCAGGGCACTTTGCAAAGAATTGCAAGGCTCCGAAGGTGGAACCAATGGTGAATGTAGCTAGGATTACTCTTCATACTGCTAGAGGACATGCTTATTGCGTCGGCGCTGAAGTTGGAAATTTATCTAGCAATCTGATTCAATATGACTGTGCGATTACAAGTAACCCCCTAACTACACTTTCTGATTCGGGGCAACCCATTCCTTCATTGCTATGGATTGTGTAAATCGTTTGAAGTTGTCTGTGTCTGCTTTACTGCTAAGACTTTGACAGTAAATTATGCATGTTTACATTGTCAAATAACTATTCAGAATAGGGACTTCTCGATTAATCTGATTTGTTTACCTCTACAATAACCCAAGATCATTCTTGGTATGGATGGGAAGCCCTATCATTAGGTAATGATACATTGTACTCAATGTGTCGGTGTCATACATAGTGTTTAGGTTTGGTACTAGATGGATGTTCCGTACAAGGTGGAACATCAGCGACCTGCTGGGGTGTTGCAACCTTTAGAGATTACACGGAGTACCATCGAGTATTGTATAAAACTGTGATCTGAAGTTCACATCACATTTTTGGGGAGCATTACACGAAGCCTTGGGAACGAAACTACGATTGAGTTCACCTACAACAATAGTTTCCACGCAAGTATTGGAATGGCACCATATGAGGCTTTATATGGGCGCAAGTGTCAAACGCCCTTGTGTTGGTATAAGGACGGTGAAAATATGATTGTCGGACCAGAGATGGTGCAACAGACTACAGCTAATGTAAGGAAAATCAAAGGAGAAAATGAAGACTTCACAAGATCGTCAGAAGAGTTACGCGGACAAGCGTCGCAGACTTTTAGAATTCGAACAGGGTGACCATGTGTTTCTAAGAGTCACACCTACTACGGGAGTTGGTAGGGCATTGAAATCGAAGAAGTTGACTCCGAAATTCATTGGACCATATCAGATTTCTGCACGAATTAGGCCTGTTACTTATCGGATTGCAATACCTCCGATACTGTCCAATATTCATGACGTGTATCATGTGTCACAGTTGAGGAAATATCTTGCAGATCCATCTCATGTGATCGAACCGGACACACTCCAGCTAAAGGATAACTTGTCATTCGAAGTACCACCTGTGAGAATTGATGACAGGAAGATTAAGCGATTGAGGACCAAGGATGTTTCGTTGGTCAAGGTGATTTGGAACCCAATTACTGGAGATGCGACTTGGGAACTGGAGAGCAAGATGAGAGAACAACACCCAAAGTTATTTATTGACGCATAGTTTCGAGGACGAAACTAATTTTAGGGGGGTAGTAATGTAAGACCCATAATTTTAAAGTATACTTTATGTATTGTTATGTATTTTGGATTTTGGCTCGGAGGCTTTTTAGCCAAAGTTAATAATATTTTGGAGTTTATATGATCAAAAAGATATTTTGACGCCGTCTAGAATTACTCGTCGATAAATAAATTAAATTAAGTGAGGTGAATCCTTTACGGAGAATTTAATGCGTTACGGGTGAAATGGTAATTTAAACAAATATCTAGATATTTTGAGATATTTGTAAAGTTATATTTAATATATTTATATGTTAGTTTGGAGGGAAAAAGAAAGGAACTTAGAAGGAAGGAAAAGGAAAAGAAAAGAGTATAAAAAGGAAAAAGGAAGAAAGGAAAGAAAGAGAAAGGGAAAGAAAAAAACCAAATTTCCATCTTCTTCCTCTGTCACGTCACGCGCAAATTCCTCCCTCCTCCATTTTCATTTTTCTTTTTCTTCCTTTAAGTTCAAGAAAAGAAACCCAAGGTTGGGTGGGTGATAGAACCAGGATTTCTCAACTCCACTCTTCCTCTTTGATTCGAAAACGAAGAAAAACGGTATTAGAGATTCAAACACAAACCTCCCCGTTTCACCTAGATCTAAGCGTCGTTTCAAGAAGTGATAGAAGAGAAGGTTGCTCACCTCCGTGCTACGGTGCTAGTGGACCAATTTGGACCGGATTTACTCACGGTGCCGTAATCGCACGTTAGAGCTAACGTTAAGGTAAGGGCTCCTTCCAAACTTCTAGTTGCATTTAGGGACTTATTTGTGGTTGTGTGGAAAGGAATTTGTTAGGGTTGAAGTGTTGATTTGGGGGAAAATGAATCTAAGGCTTTATGGGTAAAATCTTAGAGTTAGGTTTTGGTTATATTGATGAATGTTTCGTGGAAAATGAATTTAAACTCATTATATATGATTTTGAGTAAATGAAACTTGTGTGTTTGAGTAGTGGATTGTGTCGATTTGTGTTCGTTGTTTTTGACGTGTTCTTAATTGATATTGATGAAATTTGATATGTGTATGGTTGAATTTGTGGAAGAATGAATTGATGTGTTTTGATGTGGATTGAAAGTATGTTTGAGTTTGTTTTGTGTGGAATTTGAAAACCATTAAGTTAAACGAGGATTAAGAATGGGGAATCTCTTAATGTCTTGTTTACTTAATGTGTGTTTGTGAAAATCGTTTAAGTTAACTGGATATTAAGAATGGGGAATCTCTTAATGTCTCGAGTACTTAATGTTTGTTTTTGAAAATCGTTTCAGTAAATGAGTATTAAGAATGGGGAATCTCTTAATGTCTTGTTTACTGAATGTTTTGTGTCGAAATCGTTTAAGTCAAAAGTATATTAAGAATGGGGAATCTCTTAATATGTCTGTTTGCTTAATGTTGTGTTTTGAAAATCATTAAGTTAAAATGAGTATTAAGAATGGGGAATCTCTTAATACACCTATAAAGCACGAAAATGACCTAAATATTAATCCAATGACACGAACAACTATATTTGATGCACAAGATTGGTTAAAAACTGAAATTTGACTAGAATAAGCCTAGGGAGGACGACAATGACCTAGATGTTAATCTCATGACACAAACACACCTATTAGATGCACAAGATCGATTAGAAATACTAATTGGAATAGAATAAGTGTAGGGATGACGAAAATGACCTAAATGTTAATCCAATGACACAAACACACCTATTGGATGCACAAGATTGGTTAAAAACCCAAATTGGACAAGAATAAGCCTTGGGAGGACGAAAATTATATAAATATTAATCCAATGACACAAACGAATTTATTATATGCACAAGATTGTTTAAAAACCCTAATTGGACTAGAATAAGCCTATGGAAGACGAAAATGACCTAAATGTTAATCCAATGACACAAACATACGTATTGGAGGGACAAAATATGTTAAAAACTCTAATTGGACTAGAATAAGCCTATGAAGGACGAAAATGACCAAAATGTTAATCCAATGACACAAACACACCTATTGCATGCACAAGATTGGTTAAAAACCCTATATTGACCAGAATAAGCCTAGGGAGGACGAAAATGACCTAAATGTTAATCCAATGACACAAACATAACTTATTGGTTGCACAAGATTGGTTAAAAACCCTAATTTGACTAGAAAAAGCCTAGGGAGGACGAAAATGACCTAAATGTTAATCCAATGACACAAACACACCTATTGAATGCACAAGATTAAAAACCCTAATTGGATTATAATAAGCCTGGGAGGACGAAAATGACCTAAATGTTAATCCAATGACACAAATGAATTTATTGGATGCACAAGATTGGTTAAAAACCCTAATTGGAAAAGAATAAGACTAGGGAGGACAAAAATGACCTAAATGCTAATTCATTGACACAAACACACGTATTGGATGCACAACATTGGATTATAAAAACCCTAATTGGACTAGAATAAGCCTATGAAGGACGAAAATGACCTAAATGTTAATCCAATGACACGAACAAACATATTTGAGGCACAAGTTTGGTTAAAAAACCATAATTGGACTAGAATAAGCCTAGGAGCACGAAAAATAACCTAAATGTTAATCCAATGACACAATGAATTTATTGGATGCACAAGATTTGTTAAAATCCTAATTGGACTAGAATAAGCCTAGGGAGGACGAAAATGACTGATAATGTTAATCTAATGACACAAACACACTTATTGGATGCACAACATTGTATAAAAACCCTAATTGGACTTGATTAAGCCTATGAAGGACGAAAATGACTTCAATGTTAATCCAATGACACAAACAAACTTATTGGATGCACAAGATTAATTAAAAACCTTAAGTTGGACCATAATAAGCCTTGTGAGGACAAAAATGACCTAAATGTTAATCCAATGAAACAAACACACCTATTGGTTGCACAAGATTGGTTAAAAACCCTAATTGGACAAGAATAAGCCTAGGGAGGACGAAAATGACCTAAATGTTAATCCAATGACACAAATGAACTTATTGGATGCACAAGATTGGTTAAAAACCCTAATTGGACTAGAATAAGCTTAGGGAGGACGAAAATGACCTAAATGTTAATCCAATGACACAAATGAACTTATTGGATGCACAAGATTGGTTAAAAACCCTAATTGGACTAGAATATAAGCCTGTGGAGGACGAAAATGACCTAAATGTTCATCCAATGACACAAACACACCTATTGGACGCACAAGATTGGTTAAAAACCTTAATTGGACAAGAATAAGCCTAGGGAGGACGAAAATGACCTAAATGTTCATCCAATGACACAAATGAACTATTGGATGCACAAGATTGGTTAAAAACCCTAATTGGACAAGAATAAGCCTAGGGATGACGAAAATGACCTTAATGTTAATCCAATGACACAAACACACCACATAATTGGACTAGAATATGCCTAGGGAGGACGAAAATGACCTAAATGTTCATCCAATGACACAAATGAACTTATTGGATGCACAAGATTGGTTAAAAAACCCTAATTGGACTAGAATAAGTATTAGGGAGGACGAAAATGACCTAAATGTTAATGACCAAATGAATGACACATTGGTTACACCTAATTGGACTAGAATAAGCCTACAAGATTGACCTAAATGTTAATCCAATGACACAAACAACCATATTTGATGCACAATAGATTGGTTAAAAAACCTAATTGGACGAATAAGCCTAGGGAGGACGAAAATAACCTAAATGTTAATCCAATGACACAAATGAACTTATTGGATGCACAAGATTGGTTAAAAACTTATTGGACAAGAATAAGCCTAGGGAGGACGAAAATGACCTAAATGTTCATCCAATGACACAAACACACCTATTGGATGCACAAGATTGGTTAAAAACCCTAATTGGACAAGAATAAGCCTAGGGAGGACGAAAAATGACCTAAATGTTCATCCAATGACACAAATGAACTTTATTGGATGCACAAGATTGGTTAAAAAAACCTAATTGGACAAGAATAAGCTTAGGGAGGACGAAAATGACCTAAATGTTCATCCAATGACACAAACACACCTATTGGATGCACAAGATTGGTTAAAAACCTAATTGGACTAGAATAAGCCTAGGGAGGACGAAAATGACCTAATGTTAATCCAATGACACAAATGAACCTATTGGATGCACAAGATTGGTTAAAAACTAATTGGACTAGAATTAAGCCTAGGGAAGGACGAAAATGACCTAAATGTTAATCCAATGACACAAACACACCTATTGGATGCACAAGATTGGTTAAAACCCTAATTGGACAAGAATAAGACCTAGGGAGGACGAAAATGACCTAAATGTTCATCCAATGACACAAATGAATTATTGGATGCACAAGATTGGTTAAAAACCCTAATTGGACTAGAATAAGCCTAGGGAGGACGAAAATGACCTAAATGTTAATCCAATGACACAAACATGACGTATTGGATGCACAAGATTGGTTAAAAACCCTAATTGGACAAAATAAGCCTAGGGAGGACGAAATTGACCTAAATGTTCATCCAATGACACAAATGAACACCTATTGGATGCACAAGATTGGTTAAAAACACTAATTGGACTAGAATAAGCCTAGGGAGGACGAAAATGACCTAAATGTTCATCCAAATGACACAAACACACTATTGGATGCACAAGATTGGTTAAAAACCTAATTGGACAAGAATAAGCCTAGGAGGGACGAAAATGACCTAAATGTTCATCCAATGACACAAACACACTTATTGGATGCACAAGATTGGTTAAAAAACCCTAATTGGACTAGAATAAACCCTAGGGAGGACGAAAATGACCTAAATGTTCATCCAATGACACAACATGAACTTATTTGATGCACAAGATTGGTTAAAAACCTTAATTGGACTAGAATAAGCCTAGTGAGGACGAAAATGACCTAAATGTTAATCCAATGACACAAACAAATTATTGGATGCACAAGATTGGTTAAAAAACCCTAATTGGACTAGAATAAGCCTAGGGAGGACGAAAAATGACCTAAATGTTCATCCAATGACACAAACACACCTATTGGATGCACAAGATTGGTTAAAAACCCTAATTGGACAGAATAAGCCTAGGGAGGACGAAAATGACCTAAATGTTCATCCAATGACACAAATGAATTTATTGGATGCACAAGATTGGTTAAAAACCCTAATTGGACTAGAATAAACCTAGGGAGGACGAAAATGACCTAAATGTTAATCCAATGACACAAAACTGACACTTATTGATGCACAAGATTGGATAGAAAAGCCTAATTGGACTAGAAAGCCTAATTGGACGAAGAATAAAACCATAATTGATGCACAAATAGGTTAAAAACCCTAAGGACGAAAATGACCTAAATGATTCATCCAATGACACAAAAACACCTATTGGATGCACAAGATTGTTAAAAACCCTAATTGGACAAGAATAAGCCTAGGGAGGACGAAAATGACCTAAATGTTAATCCAATGACACAAATGAACTATTGGATGCACAAGATTGGTTAAAAACCCTAATTGGACAAGAATAAGCCTAGGGAGGACGAAAATGACCTAAATGTTTCATCCAATGACACAAACACACCTATTGGATGCACAAGATTGGGTTAAAAACCCTAATTGGACTAGAATAAGCATAGGGAGGACGAAAATGACCTAAATGTTAATCCAATGACACAAACAAACATATTTGATGCACAAGATTGGTTAAAAACCCTTAATTGGACAAGAATAAGCCTAGGGAGGACGAAAATGACCTAAATGTTCATCCAATGACACAAATGAACTTATTGGATGCACAAGATTGGTTAAAAACCCTAATTGGACTAGAATAAGCCTAGGGAGGACGAAAATGACCTAAATGTTTAATCCAATGACACAAACACACCTATTGAATGCACAAGATTGGTTAAAAACCCTAATTGGACAAGAATAAGCCTAGGGAGGACGAAAATGACCTAAATGTTAATCCAATGACACAAAACACACCTATTGGATGCACAAGATTGGTTAAAAACCCTAATTGGACTAGAATAAGCCTAGGAGGACGAAAATGACCTAAATGTTAATCCAATGAGCACAAACACACCTATTGGATGCACAAGATTGGTTAAAAACCCTAATTGGACTAGAATAAGCCTAGGGAGGACGAAAATGACCTAAATGTTAATCCAATGACACAAACACACGTATTGGATGCACAAGATTGGTTAAAAACCCTAATTGGACTAGAATAAGCCTAGGGAGGACGAAAATGACCTAAATGTTAATCCAATGACACAAACACACCTATTAGATGCACAAGATTGGTTAAAAACCCTAATTGGACTAGAATAAGCCTAGGGAGGACGAAAATGACCTAAATGTTCATCCAATGACACAAACACACCTATTGGATGCACAAGATTGGTTAAAAACCCTAATTGGACAAGAATAAGCCTAGGGAGGGACGAAAATGATGACCTAAATGTTCATCCAATGACACAAATGAACTTATTGGATGCACAAGATTGGTTAAAAACCCTAATTGGACTAGAATAAGCCTAGGGGAGGACGAAAATGACCTAAATGTTCATCCAATGACACAAATGAACTTATTTGGATGCACAAGATTGGTTAAAAAACCCTAATTGGACAAGAAATAAGCCTAGGAGGACGAAAATGACCTAAATGTTCATCCAATGACACAAACACACCTATTGGATGCACAAGATTGGTTAAAAACCCTAATTGGACAAGAATAAGCCTAGGGAGGACGAAAATGACCTAAATGTTCATCCAATGACACAAATGAACTTATATTGGATGCACAAGATTGGTTAAAAACCCTAATTGGACTAGAATAAGCCTAGGGAGGACGAAAATGACCTAAATGTTCATCCAATGACACAAACACACACTATTGGATGCACAAGATTGGTTAAAAACCCTAATTGGACTAGAATAAGCCTGGGAGGACGAAAATGACCTAAATGTTCATCCAATGACACAAATGAACTTATTGGATGCACAAGATTGGTTAAAAACCCTAATTGGACAAGATAAGCCTAGGGAGGACGAAAATGACCTAAATGTTAATCCAATGACACAAACACACTATATTGGATGCACAAGATTGTTAAAAACCCTAATTGGACTAGAATAAGCCTAGGAAGAACGAAATTGACCTAAATGTTAATCCAATGACACAAATGAACATATATTGGATGCACAAGATTGGTTAAAAACCTAATTGGACAGAATAAGCCTAGGGAGGACGAAAATGACCTAAATGTTAATCCAATGACACAAATGAACTTATTGGATGCACAAGATTGGTTAAAACCCTAATTGGACTAGAATAAGCCTAGGGAGGACGAAAATGACCTAAATGTTCATCCAATGACACAAACACACCTATTGGATGCACAAGATTGGTTAAAAACCCTAATTGGACTAGAATAAGTTTAGGGAGGACGAAAAATGACCTAAATGTTATCCAATGACACAAATGAACTTATTGGATGCACAAGATTGGTTAAAAAACCTAATTGGACAAGAAATAAGCCTTAGGGAGGACGAAAATGACCTAAATGTTAATCCAATGACACAAATGAACCTATTGGATGCACAAGATTGGTTAAAAACCCTAATTGGACTAGAATAAGCCTAGGGAGGACGAAAATGACCTAAATGTTAATCCAATGACACAAACACACCTATTGGATGCACAAGATTGGTTAAAACCCTAATTGGACTAGAATAAGCCTAGGGAGGACGAAAATGACCTAAATGTTCATCCAATGACACAAACACACTTATTGGATGCACAAGATTGGTTAAAACCCTAATTGGACAAGAATAAGCCTAGGGAGGACGAAAATGACCTAAATGTTCATCCAATGACACAAATGAATTTTATTGGATGCACAAGATTGGTTAAAAACCCTAATTGGACTAGAATAAGCCTAGGGAGGACGAAAATGACCTAAATGTTTTATCCAATGACACAAATGAACCTATTGGATGCACAATGATTGGTTGAAAATCCTAAATGGACTAGAATAAACCTAGGGAGAACGAAAATGACCTAATTGTCATCCAATGACACAAACAACTTATTGATTCACAAGATTGGTTAAAAACTAAAATTGGACTAAGAATAAGCCTAGGGAGGACGAAAATGACCTAAATGTTAATCCAATGACACAAATGAACTTATTGGATGCACAAGATTGTTAAAAACCCTAATTGGACAAGAATAAGCCTAGGGAGGACGAAAATGACCTAAATGTTAATCCAATGACACAAATGAACTTATTGGATGCACAAGATTGGTTAAAAAACCCTAATTGGACAGAATAAGCCTAGGGAGGACGAAAATGACCTAAATGTTAATCCAATGACACAAACGAACTTATTGGATGCACAAGATTGAATAAAAAAACCTAATTTGGACTAGAATAAGATAGGGAGGACGAAAATGACCTAAATGTTAATCCAATGACACAAATGAACTTATTGGATGCACAAGATTGGTTAAAAACCCTAATTGGACAGAATAAGCCTAGGGGGGACGAAAATGACCTAAATGTTCATCAAATGACACAAACACACCTATTGGATGCACAAGATTGGTTAAAAAACCTAATTGGACTAGAATAAGCCTAGGGAGGACGAAAATGACCTAAATGTTAATCCAATGACACAAATGAACTTATTGGATGCACAAGATTGGTTAAAACCCTAATTGGACTAGAATAAACTTAAGGAGGACGAAAATGACCTAAATGTTAATCCAATGACACAAACACACCTATTGGATGCACAAGATTGGTTAAAAACCCTAATTGGACTAGAATAAGCATAGGGAGGACGAAAATGACCTAAATGTTAATCCAATGATACACAAACACACCTATTGGATGCACAAGATTGGTTAAAAACATTAATTGGACTAGAATAAGCCTAGGGAGGACGAAAATGACCTAATGTTATCCAATGACACAAATGAACTATTGGATGCACAAGATTGGTTAAAAACCGTAATTGACTAGAATAAGCCTAGTGGACGAAAATGACCTCAATGTTAATCCAATGACACAAACACATCTATTGGATGCACAAGATTGGTTAAAAACTCTAATTGGAACTAGAATAAGCCCTAGTGAGGATGAAAAAGACCTAAATGTTCAATCCAATGACACAAACACACCTATTGATGCACAAGATTTGGTTAAAAACCCTAATTGGACTAAAATAAGCCTAGGTAGGACGAAAATGACCTAAATGTTCATCCAATGACACAAATGAACTTATTGGATGCACAAGTATTGGTTAAAAACCCTAATTGGACTAGAATAAGCCTAGGGAGGACGAAAATGACCTAAATGTTCAATCCAATGACACAAAAACAACTTATTGGATGCACAAGATTGGTAAAAAAACCTAATTGGACTAGAATAAGCCTAGGGAGGACGAAAATGACCTAAATGTTAATCCAATGACACAAATGAACTTATTGATGCACAAGATTGTGTAAAACCCTAATTGGACTAGAATAAGCCTAGGGAGGACGAAAATGACCTAAATGTTTATCCAATGACACAAATGACACCTATTGGATGCACAAGATTGGTTAAAAAACCCTAATTGGACTAGAATATAGCCTAGGGACGACGAAAATGACCTAAATGTTATCCAATGACACAAACACACACTATTGGATGCACAAGATTGGTTAAAAACCCTAATTGGACTAGAATAAGCCTAGGGAGGACGAAAATGACCTAAATGTGTTAATCCAATGACACAAACATGCCTAGTGGATGCACAAGATTGGTTAAAAACCCTAATTGGACTAGAATAAGCCTAGGGAGGACGAAAATGACCTAAATGTTAATCCAATGACACAAAAACACACCTATTGGATGCACAAGATTGATTAAAAAACCTAATTGGACAGAATAAGCGTAGGGAGGACGAAAATGACCTAAATGTTAATCCAATGACACAATGACACTTATTGGATGCACAAGATTGGTTTAAAAACCCTAATTGGACAAGAATAAGCCTAGGGAGGACGAAAATGACCTAAATGTTAATCCAATGACACAAATGAACTTATTGGATGCACAAGATTGGTTAAAAAAACCTTAATTGGACTAGAATAAGCTTAGGGAGAACGAAAATGACCTAAATGTACTCCAATGACACAAAACACACCTATTGGATGCACAAGATTGGTTAAAAACCCTAATTGGACTAGAATAAGCCTAGGGAGGAAAAAATTGACCTAAATGTTAATCCAATGACACAATCACACTTATTGGATGCACAAGATTGGTTAAAACCCTAATTGGACTAAGAATAAGCCTAGGAGGACGAAAATGACCTAAATGTTAATCCAATGACACAAACACACCTATTGGATGCACAAGATTGGTTAAAAACCCTAATTGGACTAGAATAAACTAGGGAGGACGAAAAATGACCTAAATGTTGATCCAATGACACAAATGAACTTATTGGATGCACAAGATTGGTTAAAAACCCTAATTGGACAGAAATAAGCCTAGGGAGGACGAAAATGACCTAAATGTTCATCCAATGACACAAACGAACTTATTGGATGCACAAGATTGGTTAAAAACCCTAAATTGGACTAGAATAAGCCTAGGGAGGACGAAAATGACCTAAATGTTTCATCCAATGACACAAACACTTATTGGATGCACAAGATTGGTTAAAAACCCTAATTGGACTAGAATAAGCCTAGGGAGGACGAAATTGACCTAAATGTTAATCCAATGACACAAACATGAACCTTATTGGATGCACAAGATTAGGTTAAAAACCCTAATTCGACTAGAATAAGCCTAGGGAGGATGAAAATGACGTAAATGTTAATCTAATGACAAAACATGCCTATTGGATGCACAAGATTGGTTAAAAAACCCTAATTAGACTAGAATAAGCCTAAGGTGCATGAAAATGACTTAAATGTTTATCCAATGACACAAACACACCTATTGGATGCACAAGATTGGTTAAAAACCCTAATAGGACTAGAAATACACCTAGGGAGGACGAAAATGACCTAAATGATAATCCAATGACACAAATGAACTTATTGGATGCACAAGATTGGTTAAAAACCCTAACTGGACTAGAATAAGTCTAGGGAGGATGAAAATGACCTAAATGTTAATCTAATGACACAAACATACCTATTGGATGCACAAATTGGTTAAAAAACCATAATTAAACAAGAATAAGCCTTTGGAGGACGAAAATGACCTTAATGTTTATCCAATGACACAAATGAACCTATTGGTTGCACAATGTTCGTTAAAATTCCAAAATGGACTAGAATAAACCTAGGGAGGATGAAAATGACTTAATTGTCAATCCAATGAGACAAACATACCTATTTGATGCACAAGATTGGTTAAAAACCCAAATGTCGACTAATATAAGCCTAGGGAGGACGAAAATTACCTAAATGTTAATCCAATGACACACACACATATTGGATGCACAAGATTGGTTAAAACCCCATATTTGACTAAAATAAGCCTAGGGGGGACGAAAATGACCTAAATTTTAATCCAATGATACAAACACACCTATTTATGCACAAGATTGCTTAAAAACACTAATTGGACTAGAATAAGCCTAGGGAGGATGAAAATGACCTAAATGTTAATCCAATGACACAAATGAACTGATTGGATGCACAAGATTGGATAAACTCCTTATTTGGACTAGAATAAGCATAGAGAGGACAAAAATGACCTAAATGTTAATCCAATGACACAAATGAACTTATTGGATGCACAAGATTGGTTAAAAGCCCTAATTGGACTAGATTATGACCTAAATATTAATGCAATGACACAAACACACATATTCGATGGACAAGATTGGATAAAAACCCTTAATGGACTTGCAACTATCAACTAATTCCACATGTAAACGTTTACCCTTTATAGAAAATTTCAAAATACTACATTCATTTTTAACACAAGAGTAAGTATTCAAGTTCAAAAAATAATGTTTCTTAATAATCCCAAACCATTCTTCCAAATTTTTTCATGAACCAAATTTACTTTAGAAAGTACAACAACGTATTTATCAAGAAAATCATTCTAATCTTGGCTAATACTTCTCAAATCACGTTTAGAAGAACAATATGGATTAAACACTTGATGCATAATGGTTTCATCTTTCCTTTGAAATTTTTTTTGTTTTCTTGGGGGTTAGCCCTTTATGTTGGCCTTTTGGGCAATGCAACACCTGGAATAAGATCAATTTGATGTTTTACACCTCTTATAGGTGGTAGGCCTTGAGGAACCTCTTTGAGGATTACATCTTTAAAATCCTGCAACAAAGAAACACCTTCACTAGGAAAAGAATTGTAAGACCTACAACCTTTAAGTCAGTTTCCTTTCTCAAAAGCAATAACATTGACTTTTTTTAATTACATAGCCTTTTTCACCTATTTTTCTTTTATGAATAAATTTGTGTTTTTATCTCTTTCTTTTCACTCTATTTTCCTTTTCCCATTTTCTTTTGACTCTCTCTTTCTTTATCTCTCATTTTGGATTCATCTTCACGAAGTTTTCTTGGAGACAAAGGATCAATAGTAATTTTTCATTCTTTTATGTACAAAAGAGAATTTATTTGTATAACCATCATGATTGGTTTTCTTATCATATTCCCATGACCTTCCAAGAAGTAAATGACAAGCCTCCATTGGCACTACATCAAATATAACTATATCCTCATACTTCCAAATAGAAAAATTCAACTTCACTTGCTCACTGATGACTCTTCATCATATGCATATTGTTCATTGTTTTTAGTCTTTTTTATCTTCAATCATTAGTTAATTTAAGAAGTTAGTTGATATATTTTTGTTGATTCTAGTTATTGGATTTAATAAAATGCTTATGTTCTTATTTTCTTGATTAAGTGTAGAATTTTTGTAGTTTTGCGTTGTTTATTTGTTTTAGTGCAATGCTGGATTTTGGTGAGAAATCAACATGACCTATGTGGAGTATTTCAACCATATCTGGAGTTTTAGAGGTCCATGGCTACACTAAGTACAAATGAAAGCTAAGATCCATAGCTACAACTTTCATGAAGACACCAAAACCAAAATTCGAAATCAAAGGGGGAGGAAAATGTACTAAACGCCATGCATAAGATTTTGTGCGCTTGAAGTGCAAAGCCTGCGTCTGAGGCGCATTTCCACAATATTTTTACATCTTAATTATGTTCAGGCGCTCCCAGAGCGAAAGTCCTGCGCCTGGGGAATGTGGCGCGCTACTGAATGTATAAAAAAAAATTTTTTCTCACTTTCTAGGGTTTTTTTTACATTAGGGAAGTTTGGAGACTTGTGCCTTAGTAGAGAAAACTCATAGACGACTCTTTCTAACACAATTGAAGCAATTTTATCAAGAATCATTCATTAATTGTTCTTATAATTCTTTTCTAATCTCTATCTTTTCTATCTCTATCATGAGTAACTAAACCTTATTTGTTAGGGATTAGTGAAATAAGATGAAACCCTTATTTTTCTAATTTGATTTCTAGTTATATGAATGAGTTTATTGAATTATTTTTCTCAACTCCGTGCTTAATTCTTTTTATTGCTTGATCAACATTAAAATATTCTACGATTCGTATTTTGAAACGAAAGTGGACTTTACGAATGCTTGAGATGAGAAATTCATGATATTGTATTATAAGGATAAATGTAGATCATAAAACCAATTAAATTAGTTGCAAAGGCAGTAGTTTAAGAAGAGAATTCATGTACTATAAGGCTTAATTCTAATCTTAAATCCACTAAGGAATTAGGGGTTACTTTAGAATTAAAGGTTCTATCAATAAGACATTAGGACAAGAATAATAAAGAGAATTCGGTAATAATTCAATAAAGGAATTTAGTAACTAGGATCAGATTAGAAACCAAGGTTGGATTCGAAGTGAAACTCATACCTATTTTTTTTTTTTTTTTATAAAAGTTCAATTATATTACTTTTGTTAATTTTAAATATTATTTCAATCAATTCAGAAACTTTTTGTTCAACTGTAGTAGTTAAACAACAACTCGATAGTAAAATGCAATCCTTGAGTTCGACACTCGGTACTACTGTTTTATTATTACTTGCAACCATTCAGTACACTTGCTGAAGCACTATCAAATATTTGGCGTAGTTGTTGTGGATTGCATTATCATTATTGAGTTATAATTTATTTACTTAATTTGATTTTTTTCTCTGGGATAAAATTTGTGTTTCTCTTTTATTTTTAATTTTGAAAAACAAAATCGTTTTCTTTTATTTCTTTTTTTATTTGTTGAGCTTGCTAATGTCGTGTGTTAGTGGTTTGTCTCTTCTTTGTTTGAGATAACTATTCGCTATAGAGCATAAAAGATTGTAATGATGATATTCTACTACAATTATTGGAAGAGTATGCTGCTTATCTTATATATATGTTAAATTACGCAAAATTGAGCAATATATATATATATTGAGAGATACATTTTTAAAAGACCATCATCTGATCGGGCCTCTTAGGTGTGACTTTTGCGGAGAAAAACATTGGAATGAAACTTGTTTTGATTACTAGGTCCCACCACTAGAATATGAAGATCTATTGGTAATAGAAGCAGAAGATGAAAAATATCAATTGAAAAAAAATTCTACCTCATAAAATTATATCCAAAGAATTAGATGACAAAGACTTTCACATTAAGGATATTTTAGTTGAATTCATGAAGAATAATATGATTTCAATTGAGAGATTTAAAAGTTAATGTGAAAGGTGTATTTGAGCAAGTGGTTGAGTTCGAGAAGATGGATGAGAAGTTGAAGATTGAAGATGACTTCATTGTTGTGTGTAAGACCCATAATTTTAAAGTACACTTTATGTATTTTATGTGTTTTGGATTTTGGCTCGGAGGCTTTTTAGCCAAAGTTAATAATATTATGGTAATGTATAGGATCAAAAAGTTATTTTGACCCCGTTTTTAGAATTACTCGTCGATAAATAAATTTAATTAAGTGCGGTTAAATCCTTTCGGAGAATTTAATGCGTTACGGGTAAAAAGGTAATTTAACAAATATCTAGATATTTTGAGATATTTGTTAAGTTATATTTAATATATATATATATATATATATATATATATATATATATATATATATATGTTTGGCTTGGAGAGAATAGAAGAAAGGAAATTAGAAGGAAGGAAAAGGAAAAGAAAGGTTATATAAAGGAAAGAAGGAATATAGAAAGGAAGGAAAACAAAGAAAGGAACAAAGGAAGGAAGGAAAAAAAAATCTGATTTTCCATCTTCTTCCTCTGCAACCCGCGGCCATTTCTCCTCCTTCTCCCATTTTCATTTTCGTTGCTTTTCTTTCTTCAAGACTAGTAACCCAAGGTTGGGTGAGTGCTAGAACAAAGATTTCGCAACTCCACTCTTCCTCTTTGATTCGAAAACGAAGAAAAAACGGTATTTGAGATTCAAACACAAACCCCTCGGTTTCTTCTAGATCTAAGCTTCGTTTCGCGAAGAGTCAGAAGGGAAAGTTGCTCACTACCACACTACGGTGCTAGGGGACCAATTTGGAGGCGACGTTGCGAGCGAAGATTTACCGGATTTGCTCGCGGTACCGGAAACGCACGTTAGAGCTAACACGAAGGTAAGGGCTCCTTCCAAACTGTTAGTTTGCATTTAGGGACTTATATGTGTTGTGTGGAAACGAATTGTGTTAGGATTGGAGTATTGTTTTGGGAAAAATGATTTTTACCTCATGTATGTAAGATTTTGAATAAATGAAATTTATTATGTTGATTTGTATTCATCGTATTTGGCATGTTCATACTTGATGTTTGTTGATTGATGTGTTTTGGTGTGAATTATGAATTGAATGTGAGAATTTTGTTTGAGTTTGTTTTGTTGTGGAATTTGAAAACCATTAAGTTTAAATGAGTATTAAGAATGGGGAATCTCTTAATGTCTTATTACTTAATGTGGGTTTGTTTGTGAAAAATTGTTAAGTTAACTGGGCGTTGAGAATGGGGAATCTCTTTAATGTCTCGGTTACTTAATATTTTGTTTTGAAAATCGTTTAAAGTTAACTGGGAGTTAAGAATGGGGAATCTCTTAATGTCTCGGTTACTTAATATTTTGTTTTAAAGAAAAATCGTTTAAG
Organism: Cicer echinospermum; assembly: GCA_002896215.2. Lineage (NCBI taxonomy): Eukaryota > Viridiplantae > Streptophyta > Magnoliopsida > Fabales > Fabaceae > Cicer > Cicer echinospermum. Next base: position 18,133 of record PGTU02003027.1, read on the forward strand.
TTAACTGGGCGTTAAGAATGGGGAATCTCTTAATGTCTCGGTTACTTAATATTTTTGTTTTTGAAAATCGTTTTAAGTTAACTGGGCGTTAGAATGGCGAATTTCTTAATGTCTCGGTTACTTAATATTTTGTTTTAAAAGAAAAATCGTTTAAGTTAACTGGGGCGTTAAGAACATGAGGAATCTTCTTAATGTCTCGGTTACTTAATATTTGTTTTGAAAACCGTTTAAGTTAACTGGGCGTTAAGAATGGGGAATCTCTTAATGTCTCGGTTACTTAATATTTTGTTTTAAAGAAAAATCGTTTAAGTTAACTGAGCGTTAAGAATGGGGAATCTCTTAATGTCTCGGTTACTTAATATTTTGTTTTAAAGAAAAAATCGTTTTAAGTTAACTGGGCGTTAAGAATGGGGATCTCTTAATGTCTCGGTTACTTAATATTTTGTTTTGAAAATCGTTTAAGTAACTGGGCGTTAAGAATGAGGGAATCTCTTAATGTCTGGTTACTTAATATTTTGTTTTGAAAATTGTTTAAGTTAACTGGGCGTTGAGAATGGGGAATCTCTTAATGTCTGGTTAGAATGGGAATTCTTAATGTGTTCGTTTTTGAAAATCGTTTCAGTAAATGAGTATTAAGAATGGGGAATTCTTAATGACTTATTTACTGAATGTTTTGTCTTGAAAATCGTTAAGTTGAATGAGAATTAAGA
>PGTU02003028.1:0-11047 GCA_002896215.2 Cicer echinospermum
CTTTTGTTACCCCTAACTTTTGCATGGACCGCTCTTCCAAGTTTTCAATCCATCGGGATGCTCTAATTTTTGCCTAGGTCGCCTTTTCAGGTTTTCAACCTAGCGAGCCCAATTTTTTATTATTTTTTTTAAGCATAATATTTCTTGACTGCATCTGAGTTTACTGGAAGTGGAAGCTCATCTCCATCCATTTCGGCGAGTATTAGAGCTCCCCCAGAGAAAGCTTTTTTCACAACATATGGTCCTTCGTAGTTCAGAGTCCACTTTCCCCGAGAATCCTTTTTTATGGGCAATATTTTCTTTAACACTAATTCTCCTTCTCGAAATTCTCGAGGACAGACTTTTTTCTCGTAGGCTTTTTTGAGTCTTTTCTGATAAAGCTGACCATGACACAAAGCTATCATTCTTTTTTCATCTATGAGATTCAGTTGGTCATATCGTGATTGAACCCACTCTGCCTCTTCTAGTTTTGTTTCCATCAGGACTTTGATCGAGGGAATTTCAACTTCGATGAGAAGTACCGCTTCCATTCCATACACCAATGAGAAAGGAGTTGCCCCTGTTGAGGTACGAACAGAGGTTCTATAGCCATGTAATGGAAAGGGAAGCATTTCATGCCAATCCTTATATGTCTCCACCATCTTCTATATGATCTTCTTGATATTCTTATTTGCTGCTTCTACAGCCCCATTCATTTTCAGACGATATGGAGAAGAATTATGGTGTTGAATTTTGAAATTATCACACAACTCTTTCATCATTTTGTTATTCAGATTAGTCGCGTTATCAGTGATTATCTTATTTGGCAATCCATATCGACAAATCAATTCTCTTTTGATGAATCTGACAACCACACTTCTCGTCACATTGGCATAAGAAGCAGCTTCAACCCATTTTGTGAAATAATCAATAGCTACTAGGATAAACCGGTGTCCATTTGAAGCCTTAGGCTCGATGAGTCCAATAACATCCATTCCCCACATTGAAAATGGCCATGGTGATGTTAAAACATTCAAAGAAGTGGGTGGTACATGTATTTTATCAGCATAGATTTGACATTTGTGACATTTCTTTACGTGACTAAAGCAGTCGGATTCCATGGTCAACCAGTAGTAGCCAACCCTTAAGATTTTTCTTGCCATTGTGTGCCCATTTGCATGAGTTCCAAAAGAACCTTCGTGAACCTCTTGGATAATTTTCTCCGCTTCTGCTTTATCCACACATCTGAGGAGAACCATATCATGATTTCTCTTATAAAGCACCTCACCATTCAAGAAGAAATTCATTGACAATATCCTTAAAACCCTTTTGTCGTTCTCTGAAATACCCAATGGATATTCCTTATTCTTAACATATGATTTGATGTCATAAAACCACGGCTTGCCATCCAACTCTTCTTCTATTGATAAGCAATACACAAGTTTATCTCTTTGTTGAATCTTTATGACCGGCACGTCTTGATTAGTGGTTATTTTGAACATTGACGACAAAGTGGCCAAGGCGTCAGCTAACTGGTTTTCTTCTCGAGGGATATGGTGAAAAGTAATCTTCTCAAAGTGTTCTGTCAATTCTTTGATATGGGTGTGATACGGAATCAATTTAGAATCTCGCGTTTCTCACTCTCCTTTCGTTTGATGGATGACCAACAATGAGTCTCCATATACCTCAAGAAATTTTACATTTGACTCAATAGCTGTTTTAATTCCCATAACACATGCTTCATATTCTGCAATATTGTTTGTACAATCAAAACACAACCTAGCCGTAAATGGAGTGAACTGGCTCTCTGGAGAAATCAAAACGGCTCCAATTCCATGCCCTAACGCATTAGAGGCACCATCAAACACCAACCTCCATTTTTCTTTATCAGATGATTCAATCTCTTCAAATAAAATCATTATGCCTTCATCGGAGAATTCACACTGCATTGATTGATAATCTTCTATCGGTTGTTGAGCTAAGTACTCTGCTAGTGCGCTTCCTTTGATAGATTTTTGTGTAACATATTCCAAATCGTATTCTGATAACAACATCTGCCAACGGGCGATCCTTCCAGTAAGAGCAGGTTTCTCAAAGATGTATTTAATTGGGTCCATTTTAGACACCAACCAAGTTGTATGACATAACATGTATTGCCTCAACCGACGAGTAGCCCATGCCAATGCGCAACATGTTCGTTCAAGTAGTGAATATCTTGTTTCACAACTGGTGAACTTTTTGCTCAAATAATAAATAGCATGTTCTTTCTTACCAGATTCATCATGCTGCCCCAGTACGCAGCCCATTGACTCGTCAAGTACTGTTAAGTACATAATAAGTGGTTTCTCAGGAACAGGAGGCACTAGGATGGGAGGTTTTGATAAGTACTGCTTAATCTTTTCGAAAGCTTTTTGACAATTCTCATTCCATTCAACCTTTTGGTCTTTGCGCAACAATTTGAAAATCGGCTCGCACGTAGCGGTTAGATGCGATATAAACCTTGCAATGTAATTCAATCTACCCAAAAAGCCATGACTATCTTTTTCCGTGCCGTGGAGCCGACATTTTCTTGTATTGCTCTTACTTTATCTGGGTCCACCTCTAATCCCTTTTTGACTAACGGATTAAACCAAGTAATTTGCCTGATCTTACACCAAATGTGCATTTAGCAGGGTTTTAAACGAAGTTTGAACTTCCTTAGTCGCTCAAATAACTTCGAAGGTTTAACAACATGGTTCTCTTCGGTTTCGAGATTTGCGATCATATCACCACGTAAACCTCCTATTTCCTTATGCATCATGTCATGAAACAAGTACTTACCATCGCTCTTGAAGGTTGCCCTGCGTTCTCTCAATCCAAATGGCATCACTTTATAGCAGAGAAAGTCCCACCATTGTGTGATGAATATAGTTTTCTCCATATCTCAGGAGCCATCTTGATTTGATTGTACTTGAGAAACCATCCATGAAGGAGAAAAAAGAGTATTGAGCAGTGCTATCCACAGACATCAATACGAGGAGAGGAAATATCATCTTTAGACTAGCTTTAATTTAAATCCGATAATCAATCGCACATGTCGAATCTTCCATCTTTCTTTGAACTGTACAATATTAGTCCACCATTGAGGATATTGCTACTGCTAAGAAACTCAGCATCAATTGCTTCTTGACTCTCTCTCTAATTTTAAGCGACATATCAGGTCTCATCCTTCTCACTTCTGTTTAATTGGGAGTGTATTCAGGCTTGAGTGGTAGCTTGTGTCAACTATTAGTATCTACCCGGGCAATATCCTGATATGACCATGCAAAGACATCCACATAATCAATTAAAAGTTTTACAAACTTTTCTCGCTCACTTTCTTTCCATAGACATACAACTTTAACTCTTTTTTATCATGCTCAGTCCCAAATTGATCACACTCAACAGGTCTCTGATAGGTATTATTATCTTAGCTTCTGTTCAATTACGCTTTCTAGTTCTGGGGAAGCTCACAATCGTCTTCACAATCCTCACGGCATGATTAATCAGACGTCAAAATTACAAGAAATGGATCTAGCGCTGCATTTTCAACATATCATTTTCGACTCTTGCATTGTTTAAATAAGAGAAAAAATATATATATGAATAAGGATTCCAAAGAAAAAAAAGAGAAAAGAGAAAAAACAAAAACAGTGGAGAATTCAAAAATGCATTTATGATAATAAGACGAATTGAATACCATATGCCGCTAATTAGTTATCCTTATAGCCTTGGGTAGAGCAAAGGAGTTAAAAATACATAATACCTTTGAACATGAATTAACAAACACGGGAAACTCGATGATCTTCCAATGTGAGATTGGTGTTTGGAGACAAAGGTACACTAGCTAAGGTATCATCATTCACCATGATCCTCTCCGCAACAGCCACCTGATCAACATATATTATTCCAGCGCTTTGAAAATTTTTGCCAATGTCACAAATAGGAATCTCTGTGAATTCGGTATCCAGTTTTTCCCAACGAGTCACCTGTTTTCCTTTTTCTTTCGCAAACCTTTTCTTCATCAACTTGAGTAGGTACATATCCCAACTCCGTACCTATTTGTTTTCTCTGGTCATTTCTATGCAACTTCTCCCAAATGAGAAAAAAAATCCTCCTTCTAACATGGATTTGGTAGACTTCAATGTATGGTAGATTGTGGTTCTTTAAAACGATATCCTTCACCCATGAAGACAACATTCAAATTATAATGCTTGAAAGGACGTCTCTATGGCTTCCTCGTGTCTTCATGTAGCCTGTAGAAGCATAAATGACTTACTATCATAATCTTCTTCCCCAGATATTATACCAGCTGTATTGTTTCACCGTAAACTTTAGCTTTGATGGAGGTGGATGTCACGCTCCATACAGCATAATCCATGGTCTCCTAAAGACAACTATACGCCGGTTAATATCCATTACTGGAAGGTTATGCGCCAAAGATGTGGGTCCGATTTTGAATTGGCAGGTCATCTCACCATCACTTGTCTTTAGATCCATCAAACGCTTTCACCTACCAAAGCACTAGGCTCAAACAGGCTCCATCAACAAATAGTTTTGAATAGTGTTGATTTAGGCAATGACATTTAACGATGAACCATTATCTACTAGCCTCGTGCAAGAATATGATTATGACACCCCACCGAGAGTGCAGTGCTTATTTATGCTCTTGTCCCTTCAGTTTGTTAATTCATTATCACTAAACTCAGGCAACTACTAGCAGTGATGTTTATCGACAACTCCATCAAACTGACGACAGTGAATATTGTGAGTAACATGGGCTTCATTTAAAACTTCATCAGTGCCCTTCTATGTGCTCAGAATCAATAACAAGGAGAAAACTGATATCTTGGATGGTTTGAGTTACACTGATCCACCACCTTATATTCACACTTTGCTTGACAAACTTCAAAAATTCATTACTTCTTCTTCAAACACCAGTCTTTTACTGATCTCTTGTCCTTTATGCATGATACATATCTTCTTTTCCCTTCCTCCATTAACCTCTCTTTCTAAGTTGGTCAGGAGTGTATACTCGGACCACTCCGGTCATTCCACCAATTCCCTGAATGTTAGTGACTTATCATTCTTTAGGTTCACAATCACATTGGTTGATGATCTGCCAAGTGGGATGTGATTCGATATTTCCACGGTACTGCCTAGTATTTCCATAAGGAAAAGATTGGTGTTTTGGACAATTATTTGCATTTGGCTTTGCTATGACTTGACTTAAGATTCTATTTTTGTAAAGAATTTTCCAATGTTTTGGGAAAGAATATTATTTTCCACACACGATCCCATGGTGAACACAGACCATCTATTGCAATTGGTCTATCCCATCTCAATGAAATTCACAGAGCGTTCTCGTGGCTGGTAAAGGATTGCTCCCTATGTTGGATTGTCCTCCTTGAAGGTAACCATTTTGCATTAATCAATTCTTGACTTTAGATTTAGGGCTGACAATCTTCAATGGAATGCCCAAACGGCTCCTGCATGATATTCACATTTGGCATTTGGATTTATCCATTTTGGAATGGTGGTCACAATGAGGTTTCATGGTCTTATGACTACCATTGAATTTTGAAGTAAAATGGGGCAACAATTGGCTATACGGACGGAAATTGGATACAAAACGAGTTATCCTTTTTCTTGATTGATGGTGGTCTGTAGTGATTTGAGATTGGGTATTGATTTTGTGGGGAAAATGCGGTAGGTGGGTGGGGTTGAATAAAAAGGTGGTCTTGAAAGGGTTGATTATTGAGGGTAGAACTTGTGTGGTTGCAGCCACATATGGATTAAGGGATTAAGGAGTTTGTGGTATCGGGGCTGGAAATTTGGGGGGTCGATAAGGATTGATGGGTGGAAAAATAGGAGACTCCTGGGGTTTTACCATTACAGCGTTAGCGTTCTCCTTCTTTCTTTTTGTGATGCGTCTTGGAGTCGTTCACGCTAGTTGCTGCACATACGATCTTGCCACTCCTCATCCCACTTTCTATCCTTTCTCCTATCATGACAAGGTTAGAAAAGTTTGATGACATACTCCCAATCATCTTGTCATAAAAGGGCGACTGGAGAGTATCCATAAACATACCAACCATTTCTCTTTCAGATAATGGTGGTTCTACTTGTGAGGCCATTTCCCTCCACCGTTGTGCGTATTCTTTGAAAGATTTGTTGTCCTTTTCCAGTGAATTTTGCAATTGCATCCTATCAGGGGTCATTTCAACGTTGTACCTATATTGCTTCAAAAAGGCATCAGCTAGGTCCTTCCATGAACGAATTTGATTTCGCTCAAGATGCATATACCAACTTAACGATGCCCCACTCAAACTATCTTGGAAGAAGTGAATGAGAAGTTTATCGTTATGAGCATGAGATGCCATTTTTCTGCAATACATAATTAGATGATTTTTAGGACATGTGTTGCCCTTGTATTTTTCAAAGTCAGGAACCTTGAATTTGGCAGGGATAGTCACATCAGGAACCAAACACATATCGAAAGCTTCAAGGCCATAAATATTATACCCCTCAATAGCTTTTATTCGCTCTTCCAAGACATGAAATTTTTCCTTTGATTGTGTATCATCCCCAATGTGAGGTTGATGCCAATTTCCATTAGTATCGAAATGGGGTACTTGGGGTGCAATATATGGAATATTTTCTGAGGGTTGAGTGTTTTGGGGGTTTAAGTGGTTTGGGTTGTTTTCCATGGGGTTGACGACTAAGGGTGGAGTATAACCGGGTGGAAGACCGTACATAGGAAATTGTATAGTTGTTGTACGAGGTTGATGGGTAGTCGGGGTAAAGCCTGGTGGGTGAGAAGGAGTGGTTTGGTGTTCTTCATTTGCAGCCGGAGGATTCTCATCAGTATTCCCCTTCCTTGACAAAGCTTGTATAGCTTCTAAGATTTGATCAACCTTGTCCTTCAATTGGTTGACATCCATTCTCATCACCTCTTGATTTTGCTCAAGTTCTTCCATGATCTTCGATGTTTGCACGAGTCCGATAAGGGTGTCGGGGAAATAGCTTTAATTGATTTTTTCTGTGTTTTTTTTTTAATATAAAAATTATGAGTAGTATTAAACATGAATGGAATGAAACTGCAATTATTTTTTTGAATGTTGTGAATCAGCTTTATTGATTTTTTTATGTATTTTTTTTTTACACAATAAAAAATTTACGAGTATGTATTAAACATGAATGGAATGCAATTATATCTCCTTTTTAATGTGGATGTTGGGGAATCATAAGTCTTGCACAATTATAATGAAAGAAGAACATGAATCGATAAATCTAAACAACACATCCTTCATTGATGAGAAAAAAGTACATTGCATTTAAATTAAAAAGCTACATCATTATGGTATTTCAATCATCTTTTCCAATAGGACACCGATTTCTCCTCCAATTCTATCTACTAAATGTTTGCAGTATTCGACGAACTGTAGACTTGATTGGAGTATTGAGTGGGTGCATGATTGCATCAATCTCTCTTAATGTTTGGGAATTTTTATGAATTGCTGATTAGCTTAGCATGACCAATTTGAAAAAGCAATCTTTCTAATATTATTCCTTATCTTCAACTCTTATAAATCTCCTGATCTTCAATTGTCCAAGCAACACCATGAAACGCTCCTCCCAATGACTATGGTTTCATCCTTTAAGTCATCATAGATCTTTTCTTGATAATTAATGTAATTCTTCACTCACTAGAAGTTTCCATTTCTGTTTTTAGTGCATCTTGGTGTTATTGAGAGTAATTCTTCGATTTCTTCCTTCTGTTGCCTCTCATTCCTTATTATCTCATATTTTATCTACCATTTCTTCAGTTGTTTCTTTAAATCTTCAAACTCCTTTTTTATGTTCTTCTCATAGCTTGCTGATTTTGTCACAATTGCTTCCACAATAGGCTTCTTCAATAGCTGCATTCCTTTCTTGCCTTCGCATCATCTAACTCTTCATTGCACCTCTTAAACAATCTTGTATGTCAAGTTTATTTCCTTTTTCAACTTTCAACCTCTTGTTGCTTCTTTCGATAAACTGACTCTTACAAGTGTTTCCTGATCTTAGTTGTGTTCTCTTGGAGACTTTTTCTATACCTCGCTTGTAGCTCTTTTTTTCTCCTATTCAGATTTGAGCCAAATGATGTTTGAGTTCTTCTATCTCTTCATTTGCAACAAGATAGGTTCCGAATTTCCTGACATTTGAGGCTGTATTGTGGAAAGGCAACTTGATCTTGGACTCTTTTCTTTTACCCCATTGTGATAAGTTTCCTTTGTGCTGCACTCACATCGAGTACCTTTCCTTTTTGTAATGATCTATTCCAAGCTCGACTTATCCTCTCAACATTGGTGGTCTACTAACCCGTATTGTGCAAAACAAACTTCCAATGAACTTGTCATCTGGTTTATCCAACATGGGTAGCCAAGTTGTTCAGAGCTACCATGGATGTAATTAATACATCCTTTTGGGTTCCCATGAGACGTACATTTGGAAAATTCTCCGCAGCGGCATATTACCTCTTCCACCCTTGTTCTCTAAATAGTACCATGAAATTGTATCTCCAGTAAGGCTAGCTATACTCTGAGCCCATTCACGATTGCTCTTGACCCCAACATGATACCCTTTCTTGAACATGTGAGACACAAACCAAGTATACAGCACTGGAACACAACATAAAATTGTTCCCCCTTTCTTCTCGTGTCGCATATGCATAGAGTAGTATACATCAGCAAGAATCGCAGGAACTGGGTTTTGTTTATGTTTGTTAAAAGCTAAGAATACATTTATGGCAGCAAAATCTACAAAGTTATCAAGGTTTGGGAATATAACAATACCGTAGATAATGAGGGCCAAAACATCTATAAAAGTACTCCATTCTTTTTTATCAGCTAAATCTTGACACTTTTGCTCTAGATATTTTCTTGAAAACCCATGAATAGCCCCTTTTTCCTCTTTTGTACTTGCCAACTCTCTTATGTCGATTTTCAACACTTCAGCAATTGTGTCCAACTTCGGTGGTTGCCCAGTATATCGATAAGGATTTCCTCTTTCTAGGGAGTAACCCAGTATTCGCTCAAATTCCTCTAATGTCGGGGCCAACTGAAAATCTTGGAAGGTGAAACATCTTAAGAGAGGATCGTAATACTGAGCCAATGCTGTGAGGGCCCCTGTTTGCACATTCACTGCCAAGAGATTTAGAATTTTCCCATATTTGTGAACGAAACTCTCACGTTGTATAGTTTTCATCTGGCAGCTGATGTCTTTTAAACTCTTCAAATCAGGTTGCTTGAACTTTAAAAGTAAAGTTTTTCTTTTTTCCGATCCCATTGTCCACTTAAATAACACGTGACTAAAGTTTGTATGATTCCCCAAAAATCCTGAAAATTTATGCAAAATGCTATTATGTTCTATTTTTCCTTAGAAAGAGAGAAAAAAAATGTCATGACATATGAATGAAACTAATATATATTTATAATGTCTTGAATATATGAGATAATTTTTTTGGTTTTTATAGATATTCTTTCAATGAAAGGATCTATTGGCTTATGTAGTGAAACTCTCACAAGGGAGGCTCTATGGTTCTAAACACGGTTCCTAGAGCCAATAATCCTATTTTAGAATATTGTCAACAACAATAGGTAAACTATTTGAAGTGACAATAACCTCAATAGGATCAAACTCTAGGTGAGATCTTCATGCTAACCAAACAGGATGTACATCCAGAAGGCTACCACTACGCGATCTCGAAACTAAGCTTAAGTTTTGTTCAAACCCGGGTATAAGGTTCCACTCATAAGTGTGTGTCTTAAAAAAATGTAGGTGTTGAATAAACATAATTCAATAGATCCATAATACTAACAAAACATATATACATATATAAAATAAATAGATAAATACATAACATAAAATAAAATAAAAATAATCTACTAGCCTAAAAGAATATTATAATGTCAACTATTACTTATTAAGAAATAAAGAAACACACAAAGAAAATGAAAATGAAAAACAAACAAATATAGATAAAAGTTAAAAAATTATGCACAATTAATTTTTAGGCTTGACTCTCAAATTTCCCCAGCGGAGTCGCCAGCTGTCGCGGCCTAAAATTTCGAGTTTTCCTCGAATTCAATGGAGTCGCCACCAAAATTTATTTTAAAATAGGGAAAATATTGGAAAACCCTTAAAAATGTAAAAATGGTCTTTGAAACCAGATTTTGAGTTCGGGAGTCGATTATGCGTAGGGAAGGTATTAGCACCCTACGACATCCGTTAAAATACGGTTACCTTTAATTAATTGTGCAAAATTATATCAACTTAAATATATTTATTTTTCTTTATTATTAAATATGAATATAAATTGTTTTTTATAAATGTGATTTTTTGAGATAAAAGTGTGTTAAAAAAGAATGGAAAAAAGAAAGTTTTTATTAGTGTGCTTGACAAGAGTGTGATCTTGCTCCTACGTATCTCCCGGTGCGATGGAGAAATCAAAGCTACGTAGTTCTTGGTAAAAAATGTGAATGTGTTGATTGCTTTTAAATAAATTGTATTTTGTTATTAAAAAGTTAAATTTGACGAACTTAAAAAAGGGCTTGCTTGGTTTGAATAATTATCTTAAAATATGAATTTTAAGACGATCGAATTGTACAACTCGTGTCTCAAAATTCAAGGAGTAAAAAGATGTCACATCTAATTTAATCCTCTTAAGAATATTTTTATTTTTATTTTTAAATTAAGTTTCCAAACTAACAACATAGTTTAATTTATAGTATGTAACTCTAGGATTAAAATATAAATAATTTTTATGATTAACTTGTTTATGATTTTTATTTTATTAATTTATTTTGTGAATATGAGATTTAGAACCATCAAATTGTCACAATTTGTGTTCTAATAACTCAAAAATTAAAAAGATGACACATCTAGTTAATTTTTAATGAAATATTTGTTATTATTTTATTTAAAAAAAAGATATTAAATATTAAACAAGTTTAAATGATTTTTTTTGAAATAGAATTAGTTATAACCACGAGAATAAAATAGTAAA